>QOCX01000566.1:106291-126490 GCA_005959815.1 Sarcophaga bullata
GTGTATTTCGAAGTATATCATATCTTTTTACTTCGCTTTTGTTCTTTGTTCATTGTTCAATAAAGACGTATTGTATTGTATTGTATTGATACCGAGTGTTTCGTTGTATTTGTGAAATTCAAAATGAATAGACAAATTTATGGCATTTGAAAATTGGGTAGTGGTAAAAGGTTTCAGACACTGCAACCTGAGGAGTCAAATGTGCTTACTGCATGGAACACTCCTGAGGAAATTATATTATATTGAGTCTAATGCATGTTGCTCATGTAAAAAATTGTACCACAGCTAAGAAAGTCTTGAATTCGCTACGTAATCCGTTGGTAAGGTATCATTATTTAAATGGATTTTGAATATTCGCATGGCAGTTCAGTATATACAGCGACTTATTTGGAACTTTACCTCTGTTGTTGAAAAGTTGGTGAAATGGAAGTTTTTTTTGGCCAGTTTACCGAAAACATATTACCCAATGGTTATAGTTTTTATATCACGGGGTGAACTTCTCTCCTTTTCCATTTTAAAGGTGAAAAAACGAAGCAGAGGAAGGTAGAGTTCATGCATACGCAGAATCTTAATAGTGCTAAAAGTTCAAGTTACAACAACAACAGTAAATGAAATTATATTAAGAAACGCAAAAACAACAGCAACAATTTGGCTTATTTAAATAGCGAACTTGAAGATAGTGTTTATATGACCCCATCTGAAGAGTTTGAGGGTAAAGATAATTCGCACTGGGTACTGAAAGTAATTAAAGCATTTTATTTTTTAATCAGGTTAGGCGCTAATGAAATATTAAGCTGGACAACATTTTGAAGAAGATCGTTTTCCACGCCTGCGACAATGAGCTGTGTATATAGACGATTTGAAGGAGACCAAATAGCTGATTGCTAGAGCACTGCAAGTGGTGGAGTGAAATGTACATAAGCTTAGAAGTTAGCATATCAATTGCCCAGAAATTACAAATATGATGCTGTTGATAGAACATGACATGGTAATGGATATGGAAATATCGTGAGATACGAAACACCAAAATCGATGTGACAAGGACTAAACTCGTGTCGACTAAACTCGTTTCCAGTCCTTAATATTGTATTAGCCTAGAACACCATACCTGACATATTTCATTCGGTATGCAAACTTTCACAAAAGAACAGTTATCCATATGCAGTAATTCGGGCAGCTACAAAGAGAATATACGACTTGTGTATAAAAAATGGACGCTAAATTGAGTGTTAGGCTGACGTTGACTGAGGAGGAGATAAGACTAAGCGGCAATCGTATACCGTTTATGCTTTTTTATTAGCGGAATCAGTGTTCTCTTACGAGTCAACCAACAGTCTAAGGTAGATAAAATTAGAATAGATAAAATTAATTTGGTTTGGATTTGAAATAGCAAATCTTTTTCTATTGAGGCGCAAAGAAATTGCAAGAATAGAGTAGACGCATATCATACATACATAATTGGCCATTACAACCCTTCAGTGAGGATTACGGCCTAGCTTCTCACACCATTTATGTTGTGTATGTTAATTTTACACATGAGCTGACGGACCTACAGTTTAATGTCGAACCCGAACGACAGATTTTTGAGTATCTTTTCATGACAATTTTATTTACTCTCAGAGTTTTTGCAAGGAGTCTGCTGAGAGGAAGTCACCGAAGAAATATTTTTTCATATTTCGTTTTTGATGTCTCACCTGGGGTTTAAACCGAGGCCTTCCGTCTAATAAGCCACCACTCTATCTACTAGACTACGGCAAATTTCTATTTAGATCTATTAAATTTAATATTCCTTATTATCATCTGAGTTATTATAAACCTATTTTTATGTTGATCTAATTATGCATTTGCAGATCCATTGACCAGAATGTTAGTATAACTATTTATCTGACTTTAAATCTATAGAAAATTTTTGCGTAATATTATTGTTTTTCATTTGATTTTAACGTTATCATAATTAAGACAATATTTGTAATTTAATTTTTGTTGTCAGTAATAGTCTTTTTCTAATTCAGAAATAAGGATTCCATAATATCGATCCGTACTGAAAAATAGAACGAACTATTGCGATAAATAGCTGTTTCGTAATATATGAATCCTCTAGTTTTATTCACAGCCATCGTAACGTGATCATAAGAGTATAGTTTTCCATCCAATAAGATTGATATCACTTTGAAGAATTGCTTGGTTAATGAAGTTATAAAAAAGAGCAGTTATAAAAAAGAAAAATTTTTGAGTCGTCTACATACATTAGTGTAAGAGAAAAATTGATAACGTTGAGAAGATCATTAATAAAATGTGAAAAAGTTGTCCAATATGGCTGCCTTGAGGAACCCCAAATGGAACATATATTTATTTAGATATGCTATCATTGATTTATGCCTTAAGATGATTATGGTTCACTTTATCAAGTGCTTTTCTAAAATCTGTATAAATTAAATAGGAATATTAATTGTTATATGAACAACATTAGTCGTAGTTGGGTAAGTCTTTGGAAAACCGTGTTGATGAGGTAGGAGTAGCGATGAAATATGATGGAAAAGAAAATCAGCAATCTGTTTCTTAAACAATTTTGTAATTGCACTTTGTTTAGCAATGCAACTATAATTAGTTTCAAACTTAGTACCGGACTTAAAAAGCTATGTAAAATACATGTACTTTCCAAACATCGAAAAAATATCTACTTAAACATAGCATTGACAATGAAGTTAATGGTGTTATAAACGATTTCGACTTAAAATAGAACTCGGAACTTCGTTAAGAGCGGAACTAAAATGCATTTTAAGCTCCTTCAAATACTTCAAAATATCAGCAGTGCTAAAAGTAGGAAAATATATTATTTCACTCGATGCAAGTGAGTGAAGATACATATTTATGTCATTGTAAGAAGTATCAGAATAAGTACTAGCAAGGAAATCTACAAACATATCACATATGAAATTATCATTCTACGATTCTAGACTTCCTTTTGGAATAAAAAAATATGTAGAATGGCCTATGGTCTCTGAAAAAAATGTTTTCCACCTTGTTGAAATAGTTTTTATATAATAAATAATTGGGTGCATTATATTGAAACCGTGTAACAGAACAAACGTTTTCTTGTGGCAAAAATTTTTTCTGCATTAAAAATGTCGTCAGTAAACCAGGTATCTGTAAAAATAACAACATCATTAGTAAGGTCATAACAATTGATTAAGAGTTCAGATAATTTAATATTTAAATCGCGTAGATTTTGGTATTCAATATTTCAACAATGTTATTTATGGAATGAATACATATCTTAAATGCAATTGATGAACAAAGAATTGGTCTGGGTACAGAAAATTTACATGCTTGTATTCAAATTTCTCAATTTGGATTTAATATTATGATTTATATCATTCTACAAAGTGTCGTCAGCTAATGGTGAAAAATGACAATTTTCTTAAGTGAGAAACTTGAAGAGCTTTTGAAATTAATTGTTTGTTGTTCCTACGTTGGCTAATAATTGTGAAGTGTTTTCCAATCCATTTCCAATATCATTTGATGGAATGTTTAACGAATGAGATAAAACTGACGTAGATTGCGTAGAACCAAAATCGCTGACCATTATAATTATCGTAGGCACAAGTGAGTTGCTCACAGAAGGAATTTTAACACTATTTTCGACTTTTCTTTCCTATTAGGAGGCTGTTATAATCAGTTAGCAAATGTGAGCATAAATTTACTTATTTCAATTAGCTCTAAAGAAAAATTAGATATGAAAGATTCTCTTATTTTTAACATCAACTTTAACATAAATTTTCTCACACTACATCGTTCTTGTACAAATACCTTATTTTGAACAGATGTATTTAAATCGAAAATATTCATGGTCTATGTCATTAAGTTTTAAAACTTATAATAACTATTTATATATATGCAATCGACTAAACGCGATTTTAATTCTCTACTCAAAAACTTTTGTAAAGTATAATGAAAGAGAAAGATACATATTTTGTTGTTTTTACATTTTTTAAAGTCACAAACAAATTCGACACATTACTTGCCACGCAACAATTTAACCAAACTTAACCAAGCTAAATGTGTTGCAATTATTTTAAGACAGTAACGTTAAAGTATAAGAAAATAAATAAAACCGAACATTCGATTACTTCTAAAATGTTTTCTTTGCCACTAAAATCTTTTCTTTGTAAGGGTGGCGATTGACTGTGTTAGTAGTTCCACGCCTTCATCCAAAATCTGTAATTTTTATATATACATATATGTGAACAAAGCTATTGTTCGTGTATAACATTTAAAGGAGAAGAATTGAAACGTCAAATGTAACCGTCATTACTTACTTCCTTTTTAAGATCTTGTTTAGCCTTAAGATGCTGAACACGTGAATAACTTAATTTTTTTTCTATATTCTTAAATACTGAACTGTTACTCTCGAGCTCTCCAGGCTTACAGCACAAGGTGACAACGGAAAAAAAAACTATTTTATTCCCAAACATTAAGCACTTAAAAATTCCTCCAAAGAAGGTGAAAAAATTTACAATATATTTGTTGCGAACACAGCTCCACCAGAACTTTTTAGTTTTTCAGTGCAAGAAAGTTGGTCCAAATAGCGTAAAAGGTTCGATCGGTACATAAATACATCTGGACAGTTTATTAAAACAAAAGCAGAACAATTATATTTGTTATTCCACATCATAGGTGAAAAAAGCAAAGAAATTACATTTCAATTTGAAGAGATTGCAACAGTACTATACGCATTAAATAAATTTGATAAATATTTCAACCCAATTTGTAACAAACATACATTATTTGAGATCGAATTGTAGTCGGTATGTTAAATAACAAAGTTATCGAAAAGATGCAAATCAAGCTGATCTGTCACTGAAAATAGCTATTGATACGGCGCGGCAAACACAAGTACAAATAATGCAAACCAAAATTATTACTGATGACAAACCGATTTATTTTATTCAAAGGAAACCTGACCATCTAGTGCAATTGTGAAGCAACTTAAAACGGCAGTCAATAAAACGGTCTTATGGCGAGGGTACCTATAGTAATTGTAATAATTGAAACAATAAATGTTAGTATTGTGAAAATAAAATACGCGAACAAAATATTTATCAAATGTTTGTAAAAATAAAATTTAAAATAAGTAAATATTACAAAATATAAGACTTAGTACTATTCATGGTTCATGCTGATTTACGAAACAAAGGTTTTCTTATAGATAAGGAGGCAGATTGTGTCTGCATTCCTGTGAGTTTGGTTCCAAGGGATAATAAATTATTAGTCTCAAAAAGGGTCCTGATGCTGGCTCGTTAAAAGCCATTGGTGCTTTGAGAATGAATTTGTTAAAAAAAGAAGAAATTAATGAAAGATGTTTATATACGTAGTTGAAGGTTTCAGCACTCCTATATTAGGTCGAAGGGCAATAGTTATTTAACTGTTATTCAAACTCCAGAACTAGAAAATTTTTTTTGTTCCAGATGATGAATATGGCAATAGTCTCACATTTTTTATTTATTGTTTATTGAACCTCCTTTCGGAATTTACAAAAGTATTCAAACCTTAACCTAAAATAATACAAAATAAAAATTGTTTTGCCACTGCAATGTACAAAAGTAAATTTATCAGATCAGTTGTTTGAGTCGTGTTTAGACGTCTATGACCCTCGAATACAATAACTTGGGTATTCTGTATTCCTACAGACATAGCTGATATTTGCTGTTTTTATTGCCTTTCGAACTAGGGGCAACTTAAGATCTTTCTGGATATTACTGTTTTTATACACCAATGAGCACCTGTTATTATTCTAAGAAGTCTAGATTGCCGCCTTTGAAGCTTCTCTACTTTGGGTGGTGAAATAGGTTTCAATACTGACTTATACAATAGCAGTTTTAGTTCTAAGCCAAGGGTTGACTTAGGTCCAATAAGCGAGTAAAGCTATGCTGTTCTGAGTTTGATCATTGGTAACTAAATTAGGTAAGGCGACGGTCGAGGTCGAAGCCCAAAATTCTTACATAATTATGATCTGGTACTGTCACACCCTTAATCTGGATGAGCGGACAATTTCCCCTTCTCAGTGTAAACGAAATGTGTACGCAATTAGAAATGTTGACTTTCATCTTCCATTTCAGCAGCCAATTTTCTAATTATTAACTTGAGATTGAAGTCTTTGATTCGCAGAATCTTTATGAATACTGAAACACGCCGTATCATCCGCAAAAGTAGACGTGTGAGTCACTACAACTGTAGGCATATTTGCAGTGAACAATAAACATAGGAACGGCTTAGAATACTTCCTTGAGATACTCCAGCAGTTTCTGCGGGAAGAGGTGACATCTTCTGATTTTTATTTGGAAATATCTATCCCACAAATAACTTTTTTTTTAGCAATTTATGCAAATTCGTTGGTAAAAATTGCGTGACCTTAAACATAAGTCCTTCGTGCCTGACCTTATCGATGGCTTGAGATATGTCAATAAATAGCGCAGAGCAATACTGTTCTCAAAAGCACTTCTAATTAAATTGGTAATTTTGTATAATTGTTGAATCGTGCTATGTATTCGCCTACAGCCAAACTGATTGTCGGGAACTATGACGTTGGCATCCATATGCGGTATTAAACTTTTAAGCAGCATTTTTTCTAACATCTTATTACATTATATATTTCGTATTAGCAGCAAACTTATTGGACGATATGATGATACTCGTGTGATGTCCTTTCTTGATTTAGGTATGATCACTAAATCAGATAATTTCCAATATGGAGGAAAGTAGCGTATTCGCAACATAGAGTTAAAGATGAACAAATTAAAACGCACAGTCGATGTAGGCAAATTTTTAATCATTGTTGCAGTTATTTTGTCACAAACAGGTGCTTTGTTCGACTTTATAATCTGGATGACGGCAATCACTGCAGGCAGCTGGTAGTTGATCGGCCTACGTACCACATCGTCGATTGTAACTGTGGCAATATTAGGAACAGAATTATTTGGCCTAAAAACATTCTGTAGTCGTAAAGGGGATTCCTGTAAAGTAGGTCACACAAAACGTCTTTCAGAGAGCTTTTGATTGGTGTATAAAAGTTTGAATCTATTGGTCTATTATGGACAAGAAACAAAAACTATTTTTTTTTATCTGGATTTTTTTTACATATAAAATTGTAACTAGTAGGTGAATCTTCTTTTTTGTATTTAAGAAAACTAATAGTAAAAACTAATCCAAACATTTAATAATCACTAGAAAGGTATTGCAACCTCTCTTTCGATCCCAAATCAAGCAAGTTTACAGTTATAGTTTGTAAGATATTTGTTGATCAAATGTTGAACTTAAAAGGATCATATTTTGGGTTCGTTAGCCTTAGTTCAGAGATGTAAATATTTAACTGAAGCTTTTTATGCACTCACATCAGTCAAAAACAAATATGTTCGCTGTCTTAAACTATACCGCATTATTTTGACCGAAACATCATAAGGAGGTCAGGTAGTGCGTAGACTGTACTCAATTAAATAAAACAGTGGTAAGCTTTTACTTTCTTATGCCGTAAATTGAGCTTATATTAGCTAAAATTAAAGAATTTTTTTAAATTGATGCCAATACAGATAAAAGAGTACTTTATAAAGTTTTAAAACCTTCAGGGGACGAACAGATTAAAGTCATGTTTTGGTGTATTTAGGATACGCGTCCTCGGCATGGAACATTTCAATTGATACCTAGCGAATACAGGCAATTCTTACAAGAGCGGTTTAACGAAAACACTTTTTATAATTAGTTTCTATGATTCTTCCTATGGTATTGGAACATATCTTATTCATACCTATAATGAAGAAAAAAGAGAAAAAGAGTTTCATATATATTCAGGACAGTGAATGAAACGAAAAACCGCTATGCTCAAGTTGAGCATGAAGAGCTAGCTATAATTTGGATAGCGGAAAAACTAGCAGAATATATGACAGGAATTCAAGTCGTACTTGTGTTTGATAATAAACTATTACTTCAAATCCTTCCTACCTTCCTTCCGAATTCCCTTATGCGATATGAATTCTGGGTAGTATACGTTTCAGGTAAGGATCTCAAAATAGAGGATACATTAACCCACAGTCCGTCACCGTGTCGAGATAGGAATGGTGACAATAGTTTTTGTTGATTATATTGTGGAAAATCTTCCAGTAAAGGATTACTACGTGGACAAAATTACAACTATACTACAGCCATATCAACAGTATCGAAACGATATATCATTTGTAAAAAGTTATTGTTGAAAGAAGATATCCATACAATAATCCCCTTCGGATTTGTAGAATGAGATAGTAGATTGCTTTCAGTTTAGATATCAGGGAATTACTAAATGCCGTAGACTAGCTTAAACATCTGTTTGGTAGTTAGGTCAGCTGAAAAATTTAGTTAACAATTGTTAACTAATTATATATATTATATATTATTTTTATATTGCTTCTATTATTTTTATACTGTTTCCATTATTTTTAGGCTATATACGATATGCTTGGAGCGTGCTCATCGAATAGACCGGCTGATTCTGCAGAGGAACGAGCGAAAAATATTTTCTCAAAAATGGATGAAAATAATGATGGTCAATTAACACAAGATGAGTTTTTAAAAGGCTGCCTTCAAGACGAAGAATTGTCAAAGATGCTGGCTCCCTAAAGAAAATTTTACTTATTTGGTCATACATTTTAAACTTATATAACTTAATAATAAGCTATGCACAATAAAATTAATAACTTAAAACAAGACTTCTAAATATTTCATAATTTAATATATTCCGAACCAATTTTCGTCATTTTAATAACTACTTCTTAAACTTCTGACCGGGATAAGGTAATGAGTTTATAATCTAGACCAATGAGTAATAATCATGATATAGTTGGTTCGACATTTTTTTGTACATTTATTAACTGTTTTAATTATATGATATGATTTTTTTTGTTTTAATGATATGATTTGCACACAGTGGCTAGGGCTCGGTTGCTATTAGACAAAAAACTATGTAATTTTGTGCCTATAACGCAACGCTCATTGTACTCACCATGTGGGATTTGTCTTGTATTCATTCAACATTCTCGTTGACTGTTTTGTTGATTACCTTTTTCATACCATTTTTATAATGCCATGACATGTTAGGTAACCGATTATCTCACATTAAAAAACAATTGATACGTCCCTTCGCTCCTTAAAGTATATATACATAAATACTTCGGAAAAAAATTTTCATTTTTCGTTGCTTTCGTGAAAAATATTCGTCGCTTGCAATAACGATTGTAGAATTCAATAAATACATTTTTATCGAATTATCGTTAGAGCAAAAATTTCTTAAAATATTCAAGATATCAACTTTTAAAATTATTCTAATAAAGTTGTGACTCGTATATCACAAATTCATAATGTAAATAAAAAACCAACTTAAGGACCATTATTACAACTTTCTTTTAATTTAATTTCTTTTGCTGTAAAATAAATTTATAATAATTGTGCAAACAACTGTTTTTTTAGACTGACACGAAGAGCTGTTTAGTTTTGCTTGTTTATGTTAAATTGTCTCAAAACTGACTCATTCTTTTATATATTATATGCCAAATATTCAAACGACATATGTATATTCAATAACACCAAAATTGTAGTCATTAGTTAACAACGTTGTTTATAGCAAATATCGTATATAAAAGTTATTGAAGAGCAAAATCGACACTCAGTACCTATACAATTCGGATAATTAATTAAATAATTTGAATATTCAATACACAATTATGTGAAAAAATCGTTGAAAATCTGGCATCTGGGCGTCAAATTTTTAACGACTTCTAAACATTGCAATATGCAAGATACTAGATGAAAGATACTAGATGTTCAACGATAGGAACCCGGTGATGACAATTGAAAGAATTAATATAATATAATAATAATCTGCAAATACGGTTGTTTAACTGTAAAATGAAATCAATATAGTAGTATGGTTAATGATGAAAACACTTGCTAACAAACTCCAACAGCTTATTAACAAAAACTAGGTTAAAAACTTAGCAATGAATCGAAATGAAATTTTGTTGAGACCACATCTTCAATAAGGAGGTATCAATGTATATAACGAAAATAAGATATGAATAAGATATAAACAATTATGCCTTTATTCTAATTTTTTTAATTTTAATAATAAATACATTTTTTAGTTACAAATGCAACCGCTGATTGACTCTTGAAACGAGCGGTTGTGTATGGCAAATCATAGAAGTGTAATATATGACAAAAAATAATAATAAACATAAAAACCGGTTTGAAAAAATTTGAAAAAAAATAATAAAATAGTGCACGCATTGAAACAAATCTTCTAACAACGGGAGTGGGACGAGAAGCCAAATGCGTACATCTTGTTAACCTTACCATGAGTTAGCAATATTGCGAATCCGGAATTTAATAAAATTACTTAAGAACAAAACTAACTATATAATAATAAATGTGTGGAACAAAATCTATCCAAAACCCTTTCTTCGGGTAATACAAACATTTTAATGAACTCTTCTCATCGCCCACACCTAGACACTGTACTAACAGTGATGACGAATGTGAAAATTATAAGTTCAAAAGTAAGTAGTAATTTGTAGTAAAGTGTCAACAGTGCACACACTCCAAAAGTATAGTTGGGAATAGATAGATACTTTACCTTCTAAAATTTAGAATAGGTTTTGTGCTAGTAAATGAAACCTATGTATTCGCGTTGCCAATAAAGCAAACAGTCTCCAATTTATCTCAGGGACAAAAGGTCAAATGTTCTCATAAAAAAATTAGTTTATATTACTACAATTTTGTCTGATGAGAAAAAAATTAATGTCGTTAGTGATTTCCAATAAAAAAATTAAAGAAGTTTCTATACCTACTAATTAAAATGCTCAAGTTGCAGTTAAAGGTGTCTCTAGTGTACAATCAGGGGAGGTAAAAGCTGGTTTGATAAGATTGGACTTTAAATTTAAAAATGTCTCCAATATAATAAATCGGGAGAGGGTTCCTGCGTCTATGTTCTGGTCGCCTATAAAAATTACTTTCGGAGAATCGGAGCGTTCAGGATCCGACTAATATCTTAACTGTAAGGAGAAGTTTTATTGCTAGTTTCCTGCAGTATGCATTGTGTACGGAATCGACAAATGTGACAAACCTAAAAGTGGCCCATTTTAGAAGAATTGGAGTAACTGTAGTTTACATATTGTACAGTAGACTAGCACTGCCCCAAAAATATGACTGTTAATGCCAACTCTTAATTTTTCTTCAATTGCACCTAACCAATAGTTAGCAGATGGTAGTTATACAGCTAACTACCCGTCATATTCCGTACGGCGATGCTGTAAAAAATAATACTATTTCATTACTTATCTCTCTGCAACATTAACATCAAGAAGTATATTTAAAACTTCCGGTACAATATCAAATATGCATTTGGACATTATTGACGTTGTCTATTTCGGTGTCACCAATGACACTGGACAAAAACTACTACAATATACGGCTCAGACAAATCCCTGACTTACAAAGAACATCACTTAGAAAATGTTTGGAAGGTGTTGATACACCACGTATAAGTTATTCATTGTAGCGTATGACTAGGAATTTTTATTTAAGCCATCGATACCGGTAGCCGCGTGAGAAATGATGTTGAGGAAGGTAATTTTATGTAAATAATTTGTGTAATGGCGGGACTTCTTTGCCAAATGTTATTAATGTACCTCAATTATTTCTTAATTCCGAGTTTCGAGATATATAGTGTTGTGACACAGCTAATTTGCTGTCGGTGTTGCTTTGTCCGGGAGGAATCACCGTCACAATTATGCACACAACACAGGCTCTTAAATTTGGTTATGTTTGATGGTGGAATAATGCAAACCTTTGAACATGGTTATAGTGATTCGGAAAACTTAAACTTGGTTATTGCGGATGATTTGACAATACAATAAGACAATCTTTTTTGTTTGCTAAACTAATTGTTTCTAAAATTTGTGTTAATTAAATCATATCAATCAATCAATCATTTAATTACCAAATTGCAATAAATTGTTCTTAATATACAGTGGCTCAAACGCATAATTGGCTATACTGTGCTGATACTAGACTTATACAACTTATGAGCAAAGCACCTATGTAGGTAATATGTAGGCACTATACAGGTTTGTCCTTACATATGAGAGTTAATTTAACCTGCATGGAACACATGCAAATCAGTACGTTTAGCGTAAGCCAAATACTGACTATTTTTCGGACATGGGGTAGTATCGGTACGACAAAGTGATGTTTTTCCAGTGCAGGAGTTCATTATATAGACAGTAAAGTGGATCTATTCCAATATTTGGGCATTTCAAAACAAAATATGAATTTGACTGTCCAATTATGCTTTTGACATAAAATTCGCTGATAGTTTTTTCCTTTTTTGTTTTAGAAGTATTTTTAAATAAAAAAATGTTAAGTATTATACATTGCTTAAAAGCTGTTTTAATTACCTATAAATCTGCATCAAAATTTTTTTGAAATATTTCCATTAAAGTGGAAAAATCGGCAGTTGAATAATTATACGTTTGAGCCACTGTATTTATTAATAAAATAATTCTACTTTGGGTTTATACATTTTTCCATGCTGGTAAGAAATTCAAGGAAACGTGAAACCCCAGACCAAGGCACTACAAATAAACTTGAAAGTGGTTCAAGGTTGTTGTTAAATGTTAAAAGTAGTTTAAGTTGTTAAAAGTAAAATAATTTAAAGAAAACAAGAACTACAGTAAAACATGAAACTTATCAGAAATTCAAGTTTTTTCTTTTCTCACAATTTCAATTAACTTGAATTTAAAAATAAGGGACAATGAATGAAATCAGCAATTTAAGGTGGATCAACTGATTTCGTGCAGGCATATGTATGCAAGTATGTTTGTACATTTATACAAACGTATATACGCACGTATGAAAGAAATTCATTGTGAAGCTCTGAACCCCGTCGTTGAGTCATGCTCAACAAAATTAATTATTATGTCAGAATTAAAGATTTAAACTACTGATACTTCAAATTCTGGTGTTGGAATATGTTGACGTACAGCAGGACGGGAAGTTTGTTGATTTACTTGGAACGTGCCCTTTTCCAGGCGGTCCTCAGGCCTTAGGTTCCGTGATTTGTGGACATGATTGTTGTTCTTCTTTTTTGCTTTCGTCATTGAGCTTAGTGGTGCTAAATATTGAATTGTTTGTTTAAGGATGCCTGAAGCAGTCTGAACATCCGCTACTCTTTCCCTAATGTCCTTATCAAAAGGTGTTTTTGCTGACTTTACATCTGCCTCCCATAAACCACCAAAATATGATGCTCTTGGTAGAATGCAATTAAATTGTATACTGTAATAGCTTCTTTTGCATCTGAAGAATGTATGATTGTGGAAAGTTCAGGTAATTTATCCTTGCTTCGACGAAGTCTGTTGCATTGTCGCAATTTAAATTTTGACAATGTCCACGCTTCAGTTGTGAGATTGCTCACGACTTCCAAGTGTACCGCTTTTGTGGCAAAGCAACAAAATACAGCAATGTAGGACTTGTGTGGTCGTTTTACCTTTACTGCATTTGGGCCACAGTAATCGACTCCCGTATTGATGAATGGTTGGTGTGATACGTGTCGAGGGTAAGTTTCCCATTGTTTGGTGGAATAATTCTGCTTTGGCTTTGCTGCATGTCGTGCATCGATGAATATCAATATCGAAATTAGATGGTTGTATGGAATAAGAAGTTGATGTTTTGAATCACAGTCCAACAAGGAAGTGTTGAGCCGACCGCCGACCCATATTAGACCATTCTCATCCAAAAAGGGTATTCGATTCCGAATAGTGGTTGTTCCTTGTACTTATTTGTATTTTCTTAATTGTGTTATTTCTTCCTTAAATTCTGACAGTTACATTTGTAAAATAATAGGAATCAGTGCTTAGCTGAGTTCAGTTGTTGTTATTAATTTTGATGGTTTTCGCAATTGCTTTTGATATCTAGTGTGGGCATTGAAGCGCAGAACATATCCAACAATTCGCTGCAGACGATGGAATGAGTTTATGGTTGATCTGGCAAACAAAGGTAGGTTCTGTTGTTGTCAATGCTCGTGAATCAAGCAGCTTCGCCTTTCGTTGGAAATTTGTTGGTATGTAAGAACTTTGATTGAACTTAGGTGGCCACACCTTCTCTTCCCGTTGGAGAAAAATTGGCACATAAAACCAAAGGGTACAGCAGCCGCTGGAGACATCCCACGAGATAATATATTTGCGAGGTTGCACTTTACGTGACGCCATTGTTCTGCGTGGGTTTCTTCTTGAATTTCTGAAATTCGATTTGATACAATCGCGTTAAATAAAGTTGATGATAAATTTATCCATAAGAGCATAATTTCTAAATCAGTCCGTAACCATACTGGGTTTGTAAATCGAAGGTCAGACCTGACCCTTGTGGCTAGTTGGACTTCAAGCATGGTTACACATAGTTCCAATCGTGGTATTGTTTTGAGTGGAGCTACGTGGGATTTAGAACAGAGTAATTATATCATGATCTTTTAAAACTGATCGTATGTAAGCCACAGCTTCATCAGCCTTTTCGGATACGTCTGTAAAAATATGAAGTTGTTGGGATTCTGGAAGTCTTCCTTTGAAAATATGTCTTGATATTTGAAGATTTTTTAATATATTCAGGTCTGTGCGAAATGTGATCCATTTAGTGTGCAGCGATTCAGGCAAAGAAGTATCCCAATCCACAATTCTTGAATAAACATTTTTGCCGTTACTATAGTTGGATATAGAATCCCTAATGGGTCAAATAATATTGCGAGGTCCAATGTAACTGTTCTCTTAATGTTACCAGTGTTGACCTTAATACGTAGTTTGTCAGTTTTCGGTAGCCAAACAAGTCCTAATGTTTTGATTGTGTCGGCTTCTGTGCTTTCAAAATCTAAGTTTACCTCAAAGTTATCTTGAAGAATATTGTGGAGTAATTTTGGATGGTTTGCACACCATTTGCATAACGCGAAGCCGCTTTTTTATAATCTGGCCAAGTTTCTCTTGTAATTGCATCGCTGTTGATAAGCTATTTAACCCGCCCAAGTTATAATCTACATAGAAATTTTCTTTAATAAATTGTGAAGCAAGAAGAGAATGTATATTATTTTCTTCAACTAGTTGATCAAGACATTTTGTTGCTAAATTTGGAGCAGCTCTTGTGCCATATGTCACCAATTCAGCCAAGAACTGCGTTCTGCAAAGTCGAAGTTTTGTAGATAACTTTATTTGTCGAATTGCGAGCAGTTGATAATGTTCGGCATCTAGCAATATATCGATTTTATTAGATCGATTGAATGATGGGTTAGCTAACATAAGATTTTTCGGTATTGGTCACTAATCAATGTTGATAAATTGTGATGGTTGAGGTGCGATAATTCGAGGCAGGACAAGTGCCTCCAGGCGTGTTGGAAATCAATCAATTCAAGAATGCAATGCTACATTGACTCGGTGATGTGTTTTTGTGTTGGAGTCCTCGATTCCATTGATGTTTACTAATGAGGTCTGTTTTGCAAAATTAAGGCGTTTTACTAAGCGATCCGTAATCAAATTGACTTGTGAGCCAGGTTCAGGCGCGATATTCAATCTTCATTGTATTAGTTTTGATTTTTATTGGAGCTATGCTAAGAAGAACGTATGAATTTGACACCTGATCATTTGCTGCAGCTAATGAGGATGGTTCTGGAGGGCAAGGTGTCGCTCTATTGAAATTGGGTTAAATTATTTCAGGTTCATAAGTAGCGAATGATGATGTCTTCTGGGATACCTTTTCACTTGTTGATCCTTGTTTTGATGACTGATTGTTGCTCTCCAGATAAAATAGCGAGTTGTGTTTTTTCTTGCATGTCATGCATGATCCTGATTTGAAAGTATTGGCTATACGTCCAGATTTTAAACAGTTTACATACAGGATTTGCTTCCGAATGAAATTGAGACGGTCTGCTGGCGGCAGTTGTTGAAAAATTGTTTTTGCAAAGTGAGTACGTGACTTCTGTTTGTTTAGCTGAAGCAGGGGAAACATGGACCGTTGATGATCTTTCTTTCTGGTTTATGGCTTTAAGGGATTGAAAATGATTTTCAACAAATGTTAATAGGTCCTTGAATTTTTGTAGCTCTTTTGGATTGCTAATGGTCCTCTCATATAGGATAAGAGTGTCCCGATCCAATTTTTTGATAAGTATGCGAAACAGCATGGAATCCCACATTGTATCGTTCTTGCAACAGGCTCTATGCGATTGCGTAGTTTTCGGCTGTGGCCCAGAGATGACTTATTAGTTTTTCAACTTCGCCTCCCCAATTTGATTTCAGGTACCACATCTTTTGTACCGCAGGAATATGCTGATTGTCCTACTAGTTGTGTAAACAAGTCGTGAAAGGATCTCCATTTTAATTAATCTTCAATACATTTTTGGATTGTGACTTTTGGCAGCTGTAGCACGTTGTTTTGTATTGGTTCGAAACCTTGCTCTGATATGTGAGAACCTAGCTTCAATGACTCGCTTCTCCAGGTTATCGTAGGACTTCATGTCGTATCCTTCCTTCAGGGGGTCATCGTTTGATTCCCATATTCTGAAATGTAGCTCTTGGATTTCTCCCCACAGTTTTGCTTTCAGCTTCATATTGGTTGCCGTAGGGCCCGTGTCGAGTAGTCGCTTTAATGATGAAATCATGACATTGTGCCTTCTTATAGTAGCATTTGTTGAAGTACATGCCAAACGTTTTCTCAATTAGGCCTAATTCAAACATTTCCCTGTAATTTGTGACGAGTTCCTCAATGTTTTAATAGTAGTTTTCGGTGAAATATTTGTGGTCTAACTGGAGCTTCTCATCTAATCCTTTGATTTTTCTTCGTAGTAGTGGACAGTCTTTCTGGATAATGGATCCTTTTTTAAATTTCGAATGATGGACTCTATCAGTTCGCTGAGCAGTTGTAAACTTAGTTATGTTTGATGGTGGAATAAAGCAAGCACTTGAACTTGGTTAGAGTGATTCGGACAACACAAGACCTTAAACTTGGTTATTGCAGAGGATTTGAGAATACAATAAGACAACTGATTTGTTTGCTAAACTAATTGTTTCTAAATTTTATTTTAATTAAATTATAGCCTTAAATAATATTTTATTGTCAAATTATTCTTAATATATTTATTAATAATATAATTCTGCTTTGGGCTTATGCATTTTCCCACGCGTGAAACCCCAGACAATTGCAATACAAATAAACTTGAAAGTGGTTCAGGGTTGTTGTTAAATGTTTAAAGTAAAAGATTTTAAAGAAAACAAAAACTACGACAAAATTTGAAACTTAATCAGATGTTCAAATTTCTTCTTTTCTCATAATTTGAATTAACTGAATTTAAAAGTGAGGGAGAATGCTTAAAATTACATCTGAGCAATTTAAGGTTAATGTTTGTACATTTACACAAACGTATATACGCACATATGAAAGAAATTCATCTGAATTCACCTTAGACTTAATATGAAGAAATATCCTGGAATTGACATAATCCGTAAGAAGATGCTTATTAAACGACTGGGATAGCAATTAAGATTTCATATTTAATGCTATTTTAGAACTTAAATATTTCCCTTGTCTGTGGAAGATGGCACTAATTAAAATGATACCGCAGGAGGATAAGAATTACACGAAAGCAGAGTTATACAGACTTGTTAGTTCACTGCCAACCATGTTAAAGCTCTTTGAAAAGCGGTTAATATCCAAAATAATGCCAATTGTAAATGAGAATAACTGTATACCGGATCATCAATTTGGCTTCAGAAGTCAACATAACACCATTGAATAAACTAAAAGGTTAGTGCAAACAGAAAGGCTTTCGAAAAAGGAAAAGAAATACTGTTTTATTATATAACATTACAAAATTGTCGCATCAAATTAAAGTAAATAGTTGAATAGCTTAGAATTAATATGCTACAACTGTTAAGAAGGTGGGAATTTGCTTATAATCATATATAGCGTTAAAGTACCGTTTTATATAATGGTTACTTACAAACTTTATCTGCAGAAAAGACACAACTGTTACGCGAAATAACTCATCATTTAGTGCAGTAAAAAGAGCTGAGGATATCTCACATACGTCTGGAAAGACAATTAGTGTGGGCACTGGAAAATATTCCTACCTCAACGGATCACAAGAAAAAGAAACAGTGGGTAGTGCAAAAATTGCGCAACAAAATTTCCTCTGTCTCATTTTACTAGCCAAAATAAATAACAGGTCTTTAATGCCACAAAACCCCCAAGAAGCCTTCAAAGGGAAATGTATTATAAAAACAATAAAGCGTTGTGGGAGCTCTAATGTTTATTGGATCAACGATTTAAAAGTAGAATTATCTGGATATATTCAAGCAGAATGAAATTCCTAGTGTATATAAATTTTGTTCATTCTAAACACACTTCCAGAATTATGAAGGAAAACCTGAAGCTCGCACTGCAGGATGAATGAAAGAAGATAAGCACGAAATTCACCCTAAAACCTGTAAACTTAATGCCTAGGAGCAGTAGTACATACTTACTTACTTAATTGGCCATAACAACCCGATTAACGGATTTCGGCCTGCCGCAACACATCCTTTCCAGGCGCCTCTGCTTCTTGCGCGCCTACGCCAGTTGGTCACACCAATCGATGACAGGGCTTCCTCGACTTGGTCCTTCCAACGGATACAAGGTCGTCTCTTCGCCGACTTCCGCAGATCCCCGCATCAAATACCCGTCTCGCCGGAGCATCCTCCTCCATTCGAACGACATGGCCGAGCCAGCGCAGCCGCTGGATATTAATACGCTGCACAACGTCCATGTCGTTGAGGACTGGATATTAATACGCTGCTCACTGTTGTATCGGATGTGGAAATCTTCGCCAACTCGCACTGGACCGAAGATCTTACGTAGGACTTTTCTCTCGGCGAATACTTCTCAAGCCTTGCGTCGCATGCGTGCTTAATACAGGTGCGCATGCCTCTGCGCCATAAAAAGCACGGGGTAGATGAGCGTCTTTGTAGAGGATTAGGTTTTGTCGCACGATGAGAGTCTCTGTACTCAATTGGCCTATTGGAGACCATAATTTAGGCACCTGTTGGCAAGAGGTGATCCTGGCGCTTGATCCCATTTGACTGAACAATCAGTTTTTGGTGGATAACCGGCGGAGCCCAAGATAAGCTGAATTCGCGCCTTGACCTTCATCAGAAAGTAGTAAGTGTATCGACCGTAATCTGAGAATCAGTACGCCGCCACTTCTTCTACTTGTCGATAACTATACTTTGTTCTTGCCCTTCATTTACTGCCAGACCCATCTTCGCAGACTCCCTTAATAGCGCTAAAGGCAGGCAGTAACACTCTGCGTGCTGGTGACGCGCGCTATGACCGGTCGAATGTCGTCAACGCGTAGCGCAAGCAAGCTGGACTTAATGGAAGATCAGTGCCATTGCGATGCCACTCCCGCCTTCCGCAAAACACTCTTCCATGCACAGGTTGAAGAGGTCGCATGATAAGGGATCGCCTTGGGTCTGAAACCTGCGCACTGTATCCAAAGGTTCGGGAGAGGTCCATGTCCTTACGTTGACCGGGCTGCAGGAATTGTTCAACGGTCATCTGAACTAGCCTTATCAGCTTCGGCAGGTATACCGAGCTCGAGGACATTGCGGGCAAAAACACGCGAGATCCCTATGGGCTATGCAAAGGCTGGTCTTATAGTCGACAAAAAGATGGTGTTTGTCAAACTTGCTCTTCGTGGGGGCTTTTCCAGGATTCTGGCGTAGGTGTGAAGATCCTGTCGATGGTGGACTTGCCAGGTCTTGAAGTCGCACTGATAAGTCCAATCAGTGTTTTTGGACGCGGAGTGGCTTCAGTCGTTCACAGCAATACGGCCTGGTAAGAACCTTATATGCGCGATATGGGAGAAACGTGTTATAGACCCTGTAGTCTGGCGCATAAACGTAGGGTTCTTCCCTTTTTCCAGGACAGGACAGAGGGACACTGAGGTTCCAATCGGTTGGTATACTTTCCTTCTAGCCCATACTTTTGGAGAATGAAGCTGGTGCATGCGCCCTTACCAAACTTCATTGACAACGGTCCTTAAACGCAATTCAGGCGGAGAGGCCATCGATGGGACCTGCCGGCTTTATTGTTTTAAGGGCGCGC
>QOCX01000567.1:0-43912 GCA_005959815.1 Sarcophaga bullata
TGTATCTTGTTTACGTTCGTCCCTTCAGAGTTGTTGTTGTTTGTTGTTTACTTGTTTATTCCTTTCTCGTAATAGTGATGTTGTTGCTATATTTTTGTTTATTTGTGAATCAAATAAACAAGTCCGTTGTTTTGTTTTTGTAGCTTTTGTTTAACATTTTAATGTTAAACGACGTTACACCATTTCCATTTTCGTAACAATACGTTCTATTTGTAATGATATGTAAAGTACCGTTATATACAAAATTTCGCTTCAAACAAATTGACAATTTACCCACCCATCTCGGCAAAGATGATTTTAATTCATTAAAACTTGCTGTTGACTTGATGTACAGCAAAATTATGTGGCAGTGGTTTTCATACAGCATTGATGTGCCGCAAAGTAAATTTTTGAATACGAATACTTTTCATCTTTCCAAGAACTAAGAACCACTTGATTTACATACATTTGAAAATGAAATTGAAACAATTTAACAAAAAAAAAACAAACAAAAAAAAAAATTAAAATTAAAATTAAAACGGAATCGAGTAAAATAGAACTTTTGAGTTGATAAAGAAATAAAAGCGTTCAGTTTTTGTTATGGTGCCTTATAGAGAAAAAACACTTGATAAGACGGTTGTCATCAAAAGCGAAAACAAACTTTCGAGTATAGTAACTAAAACAACAATAACAACATTATCATGCATCATACATTAAAAGTATCCAAACTAACCAACCATCACTTATGTATTCATTCCGTTTTTAATATTTCTATCTATCCATGCGACGCATCAACCGCATCCACCATGCCACTCATTTGTCTGTCAGGCCGTTTTCTATGCCTCCAATTTGGGTTAATGCGTCTCTAACAATTAAAATTCATTTTCAAGCACTTAACGGCGCTTCTTTTGTTTTTTTTTCAAAAACGATTTTTAGTGTGACGATAATGGTGATGTCAGTTTTAGAAATGATTTTGAATATTAAAACGCTTGAAATTGTTTCTGGTTTCTTCATGTTGCAAATTAAGCGGGACTTTGGTTTTTCTATTTTCGAACACAATTGTGTTAAAAAGTAACTTAAAGTGCATTTGACTTACTCACTGACCTTGTTTCAGATCAACATTTTGTGTAAAGAAAACAAGTTTTTTTTCGATACGTCAAGATTAAATAAAGTTTTCAGTGAAATTCTTACTTAGTATTTACTTACTTACTTAATTGGCCATTAACAACCCGATTAATGGATGTTGACCTGCCTTAAGACATCCTTCCAGGCGCCTAGAAAAGTTGATCACACCAATCGATGACAGGGCTTCCTTGATTTGATCCTTCCAACACAAACAAGGTCGTCCTCTTCGACGACTCCTACAGATCCCCGCATCAAATACCCGTCTCGGTGGAGCATCCTCCTACATTCGAACGACGTGGCCGAACCAGCGCAACCGCTCGATGTTAATACGCTGCACAACATCTATGTCGTTGAGGAGTTCATGCAACCACTTTGGATCGGATGCCGGTAATCTGCCAACTCGACTGGACCGAAGATCTTACGTCGGACTTTTCTCTCGAATACTCTCATCACTGCCGCTGCATCAGTGCTTAATACTGTTCATGCCTCTGCGACATAAAGAATCAGAGCGATTCTACGCTTTATAAAGCCAAGAGCCAAGATAAATAAATTCCTTGACTATATCGAAAGTATAGTTATCGTCTGTTATCTGAGATCCAATATGCCGCACGTCTCTATTTGTCGAAGACATATGCTTCGTTTTACCCTCATTTACTGCCAGACTCATCTTAGTAGACTCCCGTTTAATAGCACTAAAGGCAGTTCCTATGTCGTGAGTAGTTCTAATATTAAAATACTGTCACCTCCTTACTTAGTGAGCTTATGGCCAATATTGGCAATCCCGTGCAGAGAAGACGCAGATTGATGATGGCAGTTACAGACTCTATTCTGCTTTACGTCAGTGAAACCTGGGCAGAAGCGTTAAAGGCCGACTGTAGAATGAAAATTTTATCATCGGTACAACGAACCGCTGCACTGTATTTGAGTCAGCAGTACTGGTAATCAGTGGCGTAATACCTATAGATTTAAAGGCTAGTAAGTAGATGAGAGTGTGGGAGACTAAAAACGTGTTCGGAGAAACGGTAAATGTCGACGATGCCAGAAAGTGAACCATACAACAACGGCAAGAGAGGTGGAACACTGAAGCAAATGGTAGATGGACGGCAAAACTTCTCTCAAACATTACACGGTGGATTGATAGGAAATTTGGTGAGGTTAATTACTATTTAACACAGCTATTATCCGGACACGGTTATTTTTGCAAGTATCTGTTTAAAATGGGGAAGATAGCACGACTAAATTGTATGTGCGATGATGCGTCGATTGAGGACGCTGAACACACTTTCTTTCAGTTTGGAAAGAACAAATCTTGAGGGCCAAGACGGCGTCTGTACTGCCGAAACTTCTTGCGACATACTTCTGGACAGCGAAAGAAAATTGGAACAGCAGTAGCCAGTTATGTCGAGAGTATTGGTTGCAAGCTTGAAAACTTGATCTTGGATGAGAGAATTGGAATGGATGTTGAAACACTTTTCAGATCTCCGTACGCGGTATAGGATGTACAAAGGGTCAAATGGTCAAAAAGACTTCACTTCGAAGTAATACTACAGTACTTCCGGAGGGCACAAAGAGTCCAAAAGAGCAGTGGGAGGATTTAGTGGGTGAGGGCCCACATACGGGGGATAGTGACGATTTACTCTATGGTGCGGTTAGGTATATTACTCTCCTCAGCGGGAAAAAATATTAAAATACGTGGTTATCTGTACTAGTGACCTAGGTTTTGGTTTAGTGCAGTTACACTAAGAGTACAGTTTGAAGTCAAATAACTGACATGTTCCAAGAAACTTTCAAGTTAAGACTTTATAGGATAGCGTAAAGAGATCAAAACCTGATTTAGAGAAAGATTAATAGAATACTAAACTCATTCGGAGTAAGTTCTGAAGACAATACTATACGTACTTAATTAATTGTTATTACAACCCACTGGTCAGGATTACAAACTAGCGTCTCACACAATTCATCTTGTGTGTGATTAAGTCATCCACTAGTGGTGGGATTTACTGTTTAATGTCGAGTCCCTACGACAGATTTGAGAAACTTTTCACGGCACTTTTATTTTTCTTTCAGAGTTTTCGCCTAAAAGACCGGTGATTCTCCATTTAAAGAAACACTACGGCGACTTCAGGAGGCAATTTCAAAATACTTTTTCTTTATTTTTTTTGGAGAATATAATTTTCATAGTTCTTTCCATCTTTTAGTGTTTGCTGCTGTTACATTTGCCCCTTCCTTCCTTTCCTTGGAAAGTCTCTTCGTTCTGAAGAATTATTCGGCATGTTTGCTATTCAGTACTTTCGTCCACTTCTAGTAATACGACCACCAATTCCCAATCCCACATTTATGTACCACATCATGCCCTAAGATCAATTGGTTGAACACTGTGTTCAGGATGAATTTGTAAAATATCACTATCTTGCTATGCCTGGATTACAACTAACACTGATGTGTCGGGAAATTTAGCTTATTGTTACTAGCGTTAATAAAATGCCAATAGAAATGCTCAGTTCTGCCAAGAGAACCCTGATTTCTACTTTTAACGCCATTTTACTTAGAAGAATAGAAGATTGCAATTGTTAAAATAATACCCTAACTTTGCACAGATCAAAAGCAAACAGAGTCACACAGATCGATAAGTCTATACCAACAGATTCGAAACATTTTCGGAAAGGTTCCAGCGTCTAAATTGAAACCAATACGAAGGAATTTAGTTCGGATTGGTTTTAGAATAAAACTCACAGAAGAAATCCACTTAAGAAGCATTTCTCGAGCGTGGACATAACACCCTTGACACGAAGGAGTGATGAATAAGTAGAAATAATATTTTCCTGAAAGTGAAGCTCTTAAACTTTATTTTCTTCGAAAAAATTGTATTTCATGAAGGTAATTTTGTCAATGCTTCCCAACCGATTGCTGAGCACGATATTTTTACCATTTTACGCTCGATATATATTTTGAACGTGGCACTAAGTCATACTCAAACTTTCTACCATTGCTGAAGATATAGGTTTTACTGGCACATATGATAACCCTTACAAAGGCTTTACATACTTGCATGATCAACATTTTCAGACGTGGAAAAAAATCTGTACACCTAACATTCATATTACGAAGGTAATCGGAACGCCCATGAAATATTTTGGCATTCACCAAAATTAACAGAAATAAAGTAAAATATGTTCGAAATATACTATGACTATTTAGGGGTCTAGACTAGAGTCCGTGATATAAAACTTCAGCTATGATATCTCAAACAAAACAAAATATGAAAAATATTTCTTTCGGCGACTTCCTCACACCACTCTCTCTTGCTTTCTTACCATGAAAGTAAAAAGAAAATTGCCATGAACAATTTTTGAAATCTGTTATTCGCATTCGTCGTTGAACTATAGATCCGGCCACTAATCGATAAAATTAAAAGGCACAACTTGAATGGTGTGAGAATCTACGTTGCAATTCGAATCAAAGGCCTAAAATCAGATGTCGGCACAAAGAGAGCATGATAAAAATGTGAGTGCATTTGTGAGAGGCATGTGTATAACCCAGAGGAAAATTGTTAGTAATATTTTCAAGTATAACATAATACGATATGTAGTGAAAAATATAGAAAAACACAGCGTAGCGCCAAATCCCTAAAGACTGCGTATTTAACTTGACAAATATTCTTCCAAAAATGGAAATCAATTCTTATTGTTCTTAGTGAATCTCATTGGAAAATAATGGATTCTACTGTAATATTTTTTGGGTGTATCATTGAAAGCTGAAAAAAGAAACATTTTAATGAACATTGTTGATGTTCATGTCCTATGTGTGTAAAAAGCCGAAGATCTTCCACCCCCGGGGGCTATAGGTGCTTATAATGAACAATTGAGGTACGGATTGCGAACTTCTACTGAATAATTCGCTCTAAAACCAATACCATGCAATTGTAATGAATAAAAAGACGCATATCTCATGATTCAAATACTGCAAAACAAAATATGTATTACGCACTCTGTACACACTTCGATATCACACAAAGATTGGTAAATTGGCTCCAATTCTTGATAGGCGTACATATAAGATTAATTTTTTTGTGTTAATAAAAATAAAGTAAAAAATTAGTAATTAATTAAATTAAAATTTTATAAAATAAATAATGAAAAGAAAATGGAAAAGAAAGTTCCTATCTTCCTAACTGCTATAGTGGTTATGGGACCTACTACCTATGTATACTGTATTTGGTTTTTTTTTATTAACACCTTTAACTGGTTCACGATCGAGATATCAAATCAAATCAACGAACCATTTAATGTCTGACAACTGCATTTTAATTGTTTTAAAAACGCAATGCACTGAACAAATTGGCATGAATTTCAAAAACGGACGGTAAATAATTGCTATACGATCAAATCAAATTTATTCCTTGGGACCTATGATATGATAGCTAGAGCAATTGAGACTAATGCCATGGAGAGCAATAAGGAACAAGTGATTTTCCTTCAATAGTGTAAACATCGACATGCAGATGCTTTTGACGGGTTCACAGATAACAAAAAGCAAACAATATTGGATAAAATGGCACTCTGAGTAGACCAAATGGTGAAATATTAAGGTGCATAGAAACAATTATCTGGACTTATAAAAGCTATGCGTAAATCTCCAAAGTCTAGGAATACATATGCCAACATCAATTGGAATCACAAAAATGGAAAAACACTTAAAATTTTGCTAAAAGACAGAATAAAAAAATCAGTGTTTCATGAATTGTTGAATCCTTAACAGAAAAATCATAAGATTAAAGCCGGGACAAACACTTTAAAACCTGTTGAAATCGCTAAATACAGATCTTTATGGAAATACAATCAGGTACGCTTTGTGGTTATTAATAATTTGATAAGGACTTCAGTGTCTTGCAGTTTTATATGAATGCAGCCACGGTATTACAATATGTTACGAGCTTATCTGTCTAAATAATCCACAATCGAAACTAATATGCTTCTAAGTAAATCATCTTAGACTTCAAAGTGGTGTGGAAATATCTACAAGTGCGTTAAAGAACTTTAAAAATCTGTCAGAGTGTTTCGAACTTAGAAACTGTCAGCACTGTATTACTGTATTTTTTTAACCCTTTAACTGTTTACGTCGAATATACTCGTCAGAGTGAAACACAAAAATTTCACATAATATAGAGTAAGTATACTCGTCTTGAAGAAAAAATCCAATCGGATCAATTCCACAGGAGGGAAAAAAAATTTTTAGAATTTTTTCGTTAGATTGACAATGTTGTTTATTTTAATAATGAATAATAATAAATAATAACATTTAATAAATAATTCGTTTTTTAACAATGAATAAAGAAAATAACATGCAACGTTAAATTTTAGTCTCAATTGCTTACTTTTACAGACAGAAACATTTTGCTCTGTTTATGACGAGTATACTCGTCTTCGCTGAAAAATAATTAAGCAGACAGAAAAAAAACTGAAAAACTGAACTTGAAATTCTTCTCAATTTCTATTTTCTAAATTCTTTATTTAACAAACTATCAAAACAATTGTCAACATTACCAAACTGCGTATGATGATGAATTAAATTCAGAAAATCAGATGGTACCGCACAAGGTCATTTACAAATCTGTCTTAATGTCTGTCAAATAAAATGTCAGCATTTGATAATTACAGAAGCATCAGATGCTGATAATACCAAATGATTTCCATGAGAAAAATACCAACAACACAAAGAATTAAAAAAAATTATACAAAAACAAAATTTAAAGTCACATCAACTATTTCTTCGTATTAAAAAAGTTCGCCTCTTAAATTCAAAATTTTTTTTTTTTTACGAAAATATGGTTAAAAAATATTTAAAAAACTATGTTCTTTCAAACATTGACATTGAAGCCTATAAATATTTTCAAGATTATTTAAATTTTTAAATTCTAATTATTTTGAGACAATAGTGTTGATTAATTGAAGTTAACAAATTTAATTTGATTTGATTGATGATTTAAAATAAATAAAAAATTAAAAAATTGGGTAAGAGTAGAGGTAAAATAGTAACCAATATGCATCGTCATTAGGCCAGTGCTAATAGGTTAGGCAATGTTAAGTGATAATGTCCTGAAGACGTAGGTTTGCTTATTATTCAAGAGGTAGCAAAAACGAAAATAAACGAATTTTTCTTGGGCGATTTCTGGAAAAATCTCTGAGAATAGTGAATAGTTCACAAATCTGTCGTTCGAGGTCGACTTTAAGCTGTGGGTCCCGCCAATAATATATAAAATTAACACACACAACATAAGTGGTGTGAGAAACTAGCACATAACCTTGGCTGAAGATCTGAAGCTAAACTCTGGCGAGGTTTAACTCAAATTTTGTTTTGCATTTATCATACGGGCTCGATCTACGTGGTCTATCTGAATGTAGGCAATACTGATCTGATGTATGAATTCAAATGAATTTTCTGTTGTACTTACCTTTTCATCGACTTTGTTAATATCTTTAATGTACTCATGACCAATTTTGCTTATGGGGATAAGGCAATCAATATTCTTTGATAATAAATATGCGTACATCACTAACCAATATACTATGATGCCGAATTCGTTCAGCGGCAATCTTTATACCTATTATTTCAGGCTGAATAGTACTCCAGTAATCGGAGATAATGATCGAATTATCTGGAAAGATTCCATATCGGACTTTGTCGCGTAATGTGCCCTTGTTTGGGTGGTTTAAACACTGTTCACCGGTCTAAAACCGAAAAACCGTGTCAAATCGATTACAACCAACAAATTGGCATGACCGCAACTTCCATACTAGCATGCTCTTGAAGAGTCTAGTCTTATTGCTTCGAACGGAGCCATTTATTTTGATTCCATAAATGCTGGAAGTTAATTAAGGATAGTTATCATGGTTGCTGTCACCCTAGTAATCCGTTCAAACCAAGTTTGATGGTTCTTGCTGCAATTCCATAGAGCTAAATTGATTTGATTACAAAGTTGTGCAGCTTGCATAGATTTTCCAACAGTAAAGAGCCTTTATCTCTGCTATACTGACTATGAAATATAATTTATAAGAACTATTTTCTAAAATGCCTATGGGCCAGAGGATCGTATAGTACTTTACTGTCAATATCAGCGAACTTTTATTATATTGAAATCTTCTATCAAACCATCTTTAATAAGTGAATTAATCAATTCGTTTTTAATCCAATTAAATTACAGTTCCTTCTCCATAATTTAAATTACGACTCTTTGGTAAGTCTTTCCAATGTAAGCACATAAAATTCAATAATGCCCGTAGGTAAGCAACACTACAATTTAACACTCGTATACAATGATTTAAACAATAATTACATGCCTGTTCATTTAGAAATTGCAAACCTTAAGCTCCTGCCACAAATACTTCTCTCTTTCTCTCTCTCTCTCCTCTTCTGTATGGTACAGACACACACTGGCATTTATTACATTGACAGCATTGATATCAGAAAATTAAGATCATAATTCACAGTTATTTTCCAATTAACACATTTGACATTTCGGGTTGTTTATTAAAATGTCATACTTACATATACTCACTGACACACACACACAAACTAATACTCAAACTCAAATACTCGTATGTATGTACATAAGAATGTAAATAAAAACATTCTACGCTTTTGAATGCCTATATCCGATGATGATCAGAGGGTACTGATTTGCGTGCGTATGAGTCATTGTTATATAAAAAGTATGTGTATGGCTGTCAACAACAAAACATGTTTATAAACAATATTTTCCAATTTTTTTTTTCCTTCTTTAATTTTTTTTGGGTTTTTTGTTTTTTGTTAACGATGTTACCATGATACGTTTTGTTAAAAGCATGACAATGGGCTTTAATTAACAAGTCATGTGTGAGTATTTATTTGCATACACAATATTGTCTACCGTTATCTCTTGTCAGCTTGAGTGTTTGTGAGAATGTCTAGTCCTTATTACCGTTTGATCTATTGTTAGCGCGCATCTATAGACAGTCAGACAAATGGTGTCTCTAAAGCATGTATCTGTGTATACGAGCAGCATCATCAAGTCTAGTTAAAAACAATTCAAAGCATTCGAATATCGAAAGGGATGCCTGTTATTGTCTAAAATCAGCCACATAATAAATTATTTTGAAATATTACCGCAATTTCTTGTGGATGTGATATGTGTAGACTACACTTTAACAATTTATTGTATATTCATTACAGTAGTTCCTTTAGAGATTCAGTTTCTGTTTGGCAAACAAATATCAACATCTGATGGACTCCAATTCACAATATGTTCCGAAATATTAAGAGATAATAGCTTTAAATCAGTTTAGTTTTTTTCTTTATTTTCGAAATAGAAAACTAAAACGTAGAACTAGTTAGTGCTTCTGAAAAGATTGATGGGGCTCTTCAGAGCATAGCAGTTGATCCTTTTAATTTTTTTATTTACTAGAAGTTAGCTATTTCTATTACCATTTAGTACTATGCACTTAAGCATATGTAGGTTCGATCAAGTAGTTCTATTTACCCCTTCACACAAACTTAGCACTTTCAAGTTTCTCTTATATTCTGCTTACGTCATAAGGATCTGAACTTGCCAGAGGTTATTATTTGTTCCAAGGAATTCAGATTGGCTTAATATTATTGCGACATTAGTTTTTTATAGGCCTTATATTAGGAGTGGAATTTCCTAACCTCAAATTCTATGAGTATTCCCTCGTCTTGTTACCTTGGGTGCATTTTCCTGAAGTAGCCTCAAAACACAACCTATCTGCCAGAGAAGTTAGCATAAAGCTCACAGTCTTACAATTAAGCATTAAAAGATGAGTCTTAGAATGTAAAGAACGTGCTTTGAAAGGCCCGGAATTTTTAATACCCTGCCGTTTCTCAGCGTTCTATATACTCCTGGTTGACTGTGTTTTGAATAAAAACGATTTTTATAATCATAAGCTCTAATGATAATGATACGTTTGATGAAAACTATCTCTTATAAGAGATAAAGAACAGTTTTACTAACTGATTAGAATACCTTTATAATATGTACGTCGCCAAAACATCTTTCTGAATAAATCGCTTTAATATGACGTTAGTGTTACACGAATAAAGATTCTCCATGTTTCTGAATTTTTTTCCATGTATTTGGTAACCTCACATACCCTCAAAAAGACGATTCAATATAGAAAATATATTTCTTATTTATATTACAGAGTCTTTCAAGTTCGAGAGTATTTTTAGTACAATCAATTTATTTCTTCAGTCATTTTCTAATTCGGTTTCGGATAGACGGGAAACAATTTAATAATTTCATTCGTAAAGTATAAGGCCGATTTAACTAAAGACATTTCATTCAATATAATTGTCAATATCGTAGTGTGTTGGCTTACTGAAACCGTAGTTTAAAGTCCAGCTCGAAAAAAAAATATTGCTTTCAGAGACTTCCTTTGAGCATTCTTATGGCAAAATCACTGTGAATAATAAAATTTACATAAAAAAGCAAATTTTGGATATGTTGTTTGACTCTTAAGGGATGCGGACGCATTGACTGTGCAAGTGCTTAAAATGGGGAAAAATTAAGTGAAATAAAAAATAAAATAAAAAGAGATTAAGAGTATTAAAAAATAAATAAAAATAACTGTGCTCAGTAGACAAGCTCTAATCATAGGCACAAACAATGGAAAAACGGATCGAATAGCCGAACGGCGTATATTTTTATTGAACATATTACACGTCCAAAACTATACGCAAACTATTTGACAATGAAGTGAAGTGAAATCAAATTTGGACTTTTGTGCCAGTATGCTTAATAATATTTCAACAATTGTGCTGAACAAAGTTCAAGTCTGCCAAACCTTCTGATCCATAGAAAAATATTTAAAAACCATTATCTTCACGATCTTCATTAACTTTGTTCAATAATTCGAAGTCCACTTAGGGATATACAGTTACATTACACTGTGAATCGTTTCCATTTGTAAAGCCTAAGGTCATCCAAAAATTAACACAAGAAAGATCCTCTTTAAAAAATGGATTTCCACCAGAAAGACGTCGATGAAACCACCCCTGTAAACAAAATCTTTTAAACCTCCTTCAGAAAAATAAACTCCAATCGCTTAATAAAGAAAATTAATTTCAGCCATAGGACAACAAACATTAGACTTGAAATGTGCTAAGGGTTTACAAATAGTTATTAAAAGTGGAGACATATGCGTAGATCAGTATGAAAACAAACATGGTCCCATTAATCTAAGTTTACAGCATTTCTCAGCACCTACTTCGAGTAGACATCGGACTTAAAAAAAAAGAAAATGTGATATAAGATACCTATTCTACCGAAAAATCTCAATTAAAGATTATCACAAGTGAGCATGACAGTAATAACAGTCAAAGGCATGGTCACAGCAAGACCATACGGTTTGCGTTGCGTGTAGTGATCTCCACGATTAAGTCCAAAGTGATACAAATCTTAAGAAAAACAGTAACTGTAATGATAATCACACAGCGGATTATAGAGGTAATTGGTACCAACAAATAACACATGTACCGCAGCATATAAAATATCTAGACATTCAACTTCACTTCATTCGCGCCTTATTTGAATATTTTATAATGATATATTATAGTACAAATAAATATTTTGCTATGCCTCAGATTCCAATACAAAAAATTTAAAGATGCCGAAACAAAATCTTACGTTGTAATTAAAAATATTGAAGGAGGGAAATATGGGAAAAACTTTCAACTCCTAGCTAACCCGTGGCCTTGCAACATCCCGGACTAGCGTATTCGCTTTCGTCTAAGAAGATATCTTATGATATATAAATAACAACGCATTTATTCCCAGCGATGCCTTCAAATATTTCATGCAGAATATTCAATGCTGCTTGAGTTGTGTGCATAAAGTGTCGTCCGTTAAAGCCAGATCATACAATTACCTATAGCGCTCCCTGATGACAGTGATAGCCTGGGCAACGTCGTTCTTAAAGACATAAGGACTGATGCCACGGCATCTCAAAATCCATACCAAAACATTGACAATTTCGGTCTTCATTTGACGCTCTACGATCACATGTGGACCTAACCGACAACTTTTTTTGTTCACGTACCATTCATCTAGAAACTGATCATATCACTGAGGGTAATTTTTAGGTCGGTACGCTCAACAAATAGAACGTCCTCTTTTCAACCACTTTAATATTAGCGCATGTTGTTGAATTTTACATCCGTCCATGGTGATTTATCAAACCAGATTGAGTTAATAACAACTAGTTTGACAGATGTAGCTTAAACAAAATGGCCGTTGTTAACTGTCAAAGTTTGTTAGATCCATTATAAACCGATTTACTACGAATTATAACGATCAACTAGGAGATGAATTTTACAGTAAATCGAAATGAAATTTTTGTTCAATTAATGACACGTAGTTTCAACAAGTCTGAACGACATGTTAGACAGGACATGAAGGCAATTAAAAATAATTAAATCTGGAGACAAATCAGCCGCCAAAGCGCAGATTTAATAAAACAGTTTCAATGAATTTATTTCAAGAATAGTGTTTTAATTACTATTAGAAATTTAATTAACGTTCTAGAAGTATTTGAGAGGTTCAAAGTAGACTTATGATTATGATGAAAGTTTTACTGTCTTCTCAAAACATGATGAAACCTTTTTTTTAAATTCGTATAAAGAAAAAAAAACTAAAATTTGGAAGATCCTGTGCCTATACTTGCAAAAAAAAAAAGGAAAAAAATTATGAATAGACAATCAAATTGTGTCACCTTCGTTTCATTAATAAAGCCACTCTTTCATCAATACAAAAATATGCATGTGTATGTAGCATGTGTTTACAAAACAACATATTCATCCATTAATGGAGTCGTCTGGTCATTCATATATCGACAACAATAGACTAGAAATAGAACACGAGAAATTGTATAATTTTTTACCCTTGCACTTAGAAATTGCCAGGAGATTTTTTACCCTTTTTGAGATTTTTAATGCTTTCGCAGTCAAGGTTATCGATAACATACAATTAATTATAATTCAATGATGACTTTTAGTTTCTTTAACTTTTTTGTTTTCTCTTTCTCTCTCTTTGTTATGGATGGTCTTTGAGCCAAAACAATGTTTCGAAAGACTCTCCCTCTTACTGCGATGCTCTTAATCTAGTGAGTATCGTACTCATGCACGTTTGATAAAAACAACGGGTGGTTTCGTTGTAGTTTTTAAATTACTTTCATAGGAAATCTCTTAAATAGTTTTTAAGAACTTTTCAGAAAAACAAAATTTTTATGAAAGGATTTTTAAGCACACAACAACAAGCATACATTTGCACACTTTCATATATCCTGTCTTCCACATAATACTGTGTGTGTGTGTGTATTTTAATGTTTCCTATTTCTTGGTATTACTGCAATAGAGAGCCATACAGTCACTGAGTGAGTGAGTTAGTGAGTGAGTGTGTAAATAATTTACAATAACCCAACATGCAACAGACCGCAAGCTGTTCAGTTCAATTCTTTCGTCTTGAACGTATAACATGATGGTAATGATGGTGCAAAAACTACGTATCCTGTTGCAATTTCAGTTTATATCTCTCTCTCTCTCTCTCTTCACATAGTTCCCCTTGTACTTATACATACATTGTCATCCACATGCAGTTTTGGTATTTATCGTGTTACTTTCTGCGTGTATTTTCAAATTTGTTTTACACTCATTGTCAAAATATTTAAAGGACATCCTATAATTATAGCACACTTTTCTAATTTATGACTTTATTTTTTAATGTTTTTAACATAACAGGAGAAAAAAAACGGATCAATACATAATGGGTGGCTTTTTAGGCAGTAAATTCTATTTCAGAATTTCAAACTGAATTCCACGAATTCAATTCTAATGCCAGTCAATGCTGTTCGCAAAGGTTCTTTCATTATTTCTAGTATCTGATGTTTGATTTTGAAAACAATAACGTGATGTTAGCATTATGTTTACAATCACTACCTTTGTTGACGGCACATTTGCCGTCATTGAATGAAATACTTCCACGAAAAACGACTGTAAGAGAAGATAAAAAGTCAGAGTCTAAAGGGTCTGGATACAAATTTTAAATAGAAAATACAGAAAATTCATGCATGCGCTTTATAGGACAACTCGTTCCGAAAGCCGTTAATGTCCCCTTTAAAACTTCCATTAAAAAAATTGGGAAATCTTGTAATGAATTGAAACACAAGCACAAAGGTAGGTAGACCAAGATGGCGATTCCTTTTTAACAATGTGCGATCCTAATGGCATGTGTCCAAACAATAATTAGATATCTTATAATTAGCTAACCTTACACTAGTATTAAGAGCAACCTAGTCTGAATGATTCACTTATCCTACTTGGGCTTAACAATTATTCCCCTTTCAAAGCAACTTAGAGCTTTACCTAAGTCGACATCCGCTTATATCTACTCATAGGATCACTTCTTTTATCCGAACGGCACAGCCGTGCCATACTTCCCGCTGGATACTAATTCGCTGCGCAATATCCATATCGTTGAGAAGCTCATACAGCACCTTGTTGTATCGAATAGGTCTGCATCGCCAACTCACACTGGACCGAAGAGCTTACGTATACTCTGAAGGCTGCTACATCGGTACTTAATAGCGTCCGTGCCTCTGCGTCGTAGAGTAGCGACTTGTAGAGTATTAGTTTCGAAGTACGATAGTGGTCTCTATAACTCAATTGTCTTTGAGACCATAGTAGAACCTATTGGTAAAAATGATCCTACGATTGATCTCCAAGCTAACATTCTTTTTGCTTGTAACAGCAGTGATAAGGTAAACAATTTCATTGACAATATCGAAAGTACAGTTATCGATTGTAGTCTGGCATACGCCGCATGTACTTACTTATCGATAACATATGCTTCGTTTTGCCCTCATTTGCTGTCAGACCCATCTTGATAGACCAACACTACTCCGTGAGCCCTATGATGTTAATGTTGTTGACGTACTCAAGTTACAATGCACTCCCCAAAACACACTTCCTTGCGAAGTCGAAGAAGTCGCTTGATAAAGGATCGCCTTGTTGGATTTTTAGGATTTGCTCAAAAGCATTCTGCATAGGAATACCGAACTCAGACTTTGCGGCAAAACATTATGGCGCTATCACAAAGGCTTGTGAGTGTCGTCTTATTTTTCATATTTCTGTTCCAGGATTTTGCGTAATGTGAAGATCTAGTTGAAGGTGGACTTACCTAAAGATACACTGACGGGGTCAAATCTGAGTTTTGACGAGTTCACACATTACACTCGTAAGAAGCTTGTAGGCATTATCATGCAGTCTCTCTCTTTCAGAACAGGNNNNACACTGATGTTGTAATCATTTGGCATACTTTCTTCTTGCCTACTAGCTCATTACTTCATGCTGCTTTGTTCTTCATAAGTCGTATAATCGCGACTTCTTTTGACAATGGCCTCATTTTGACTGGAAGAATTCATTTCCAATGTTTTCTCTGAGGCGATGCATGAATTATTTGGCATCTTAATTTTAAATTGCGAAAACAAAAAAATTAAATTCGTGTTAGAAAATATTGACTTTCTGTATCGAGAACATTTACGGTAAATATCTATCAATCCGTAAATATGATACATAAAGTAGCAGATTTTACTACAGCAATTCATATTTTTCTCTTAATTTGTGCTAAAGCTTTAACCACTACTGTCTATTGTACCAAATATTATTGGTTAAATAACTGTTTAATGTCAGCAGCAACGGGGATTCCTGATTTTTTTTGGTAAAACATAATTTTTGCAAACAAATCACAGAACTTTCATTGAAACTGACATGCGGAAGGACAGACAGACAGATAGACGTGCATGTATGAATGAAAATGCATACATTGGAACATTTTCTCATTAATCATGGTTTATAATGTATTTCCGATATTATTCCCAAAAAAAATAAAAATAAAAATAAAAACTAAAATCATTGTCTGGCCAGTTCACAAACTGGACGTACGTACATAGATGAACAGACAGACGCCGGTCAACGTTAGCAACACATTAAACAAAACTAATGGACTAGGATTATGGGATCGAAATAATGGAACTCAGTATGAAATGCATTTCCAGAAGGAGAAATATTATTTAAAAATGATGAAATAATTTACAAATTTCAAATATATGTACTCGTGTACATATTAATATGCATATGCATGCATAATAATGAGAAATATGGGGAATGTTTTTCTTTCTAAGCATTTATTTGGCAACACAAAGCATTAAAATTGGAAAGCGTCATCATTGCAAAGGAGTGACTGTGCTATTGAATTGCGAATTTGTTTTTCACCTTTAGAATGATTTGCATAATAAATCGATGCAAACGATTCAAATCGATTAATTTAAAGTTCATTCGATATGATAAAGTGAGACCGTTTGAATCTTAATTGAATTAAAACGAAAGATGCTTACAGTGATTCATTATGTATATTGTTTAGAAATAATGTAAATAGAGGGGCGTAACACTAAGGAGAGCATAAGCTCCTTGATATTTAAATTTTATTGGGCTATTATCCCTTTTATCTTTACATAATTCTTCTATTGGACTTAAAAAGGGATCATTATGTCACAAGGTTAGTGTTTATTTACTGCTTTGGGTAAATGTTAAAGAACAACTCCTGATTCTAGCCTTTATTCCTGCGCAATCAATCTAGGTTGTCAAAGTGGTACGTAACTCGAACTAGTCAGGCTCCTCCTTAAAAGAAGGTATATTTTGAACATTAAGGCCAAAATCAATACTGAAATTGAAATATTTTTATAGACACCGTTGAAGAAGGTAGAAGTATACAACATACCATACCATATGACCATTGAGAGTATGTATATCATAAGAAGTCGACGTATGTAGTCTAGTAGGTAGAATGTTGGTTTGTTAGACGTAATGTTACGGTTCAAATCCTAGGTTAGACATCGCCAACAAAACAAAATATGAAAAGAAATTTCTACGGCGACTTCTCAGCAGATTTCTGGCATAAACTCTGATTGTAAATAAAATTGAAACTTTTCTCAAAAATCTGTAGTTCGAAGTCGACTTGTAATTGTAGGTAACGCCACTCATGTATAAAATTAAAACACACAACATAAGTGGTTTGAGAAGCTAGGTCGTAATCCTGACTAAAGGGTTGTAATGACCAATTACGTACGCATACATTTTCGAATTGTCATTAGATAAATGACAAAAGATCGTAACTTGTGAAACAAACAATGACCTCATGTCTTTAATAATGCGTAGTGGTGACTTACGTATTTCATTTTACGTGTACGGTTTTTTTTTTGCATAATTCCTTTAGATGTTAACAAAAGAAGGAGGACATAGTATTTGTGGACTTTAGATTAAACCTTTTTATATTATAAGTGGCTGGTAGGGGATTCGATATAAGGACTGTCCGGTTAAATAATGAATTCTGCAATCATCCATTGGCAAATCGACTACAAAAGGATATGCTCTGCGAGAAAGACGAGTGTTATGTAAGAATTCGGCAACAAGTCCCTTTATTTCGCTAGAGCAAAAGCTTGTAGTAATGATAGAATGTAGTAATGATAGAACAGTGAAATACAAGTGTTGAATACCCTACCATCGTAATGAATACCTTAGCAGTCACATATACGCGGTTGGGAAGCCTCAAAATAAGCTTTAACCCACCAGCCCATATATGCGAGTAAATGGTAAGGAAATCAGAAGCAGATTTCTTGCGCTGATTTACAAAACCAAGGCTGTTGAATGTTCCTGAAATGTCGCACAGTGTTGGTTCCAGTGAAAATCACCCATCACATTGAATTTCATATTCAACGACATCAAAACGCTGAACTGACCCTCAGTAAGCTGTTGTTTATAACTCACGCCTTACCTACAGAGCGCACTGCACATCATTATTCCTCGCTGTGCTTGTGTGCATAGTTAATCGAGCTTGCCTCGTCTTAGAGCCGTCCTGCTCATCCATATAATCCGCTTTCGCTTAGATCCTCCAGGGTCTGCGTCACCATTTAAACAGAATGTGAATGGAAAATCTCGTGCCCATCTGCAGCAGATCGTTAATTAAAATTAAAATAGAGTCTGGCTAGAACCAGCAACCTTATGCGAACCATTCGCGTTTCAAATGACATCATCCTTCAGATGGAGACAATTCAGGCGCGATATGAGGTACAGAACAAAAAAAAACCGCGAGCGAACTCACTCAGCCGTCATACGACCCTGTGCTAGAACTCACCATCCCGGCACACACAGAGATCATAGGCTGCGCTCTCTTGATGTGTATCGAGCACCGGGTTTTCACTCCGTACTTACTTACTTTACCATTTTCTGTCAGAATTTCGTATTTTTTAAGGAAAGTTCTAATTAGTTTCGTAAACAGTTCAATATCTATATGTATACAGTGCTGCAGGACAAAACTCTGCATCACACCCAACAGGCTGTTGCTATCATCTCGCGAAAGCCATTCTTTTTCAAATAATTTCACAAATCATAAAAAAGTAGAAAGTTTTAAAAACTAAAAACACAACAAAAAATTTAGAACAATTAAGAAACACACAGTGTTTGTCTTTGGCTTGCGTTTATTACAATACATTTTACACTTATTGTCTTATTTATGTACAGATACACATTACAAATTCATGTTCAAATTATTTACGAGTTGTGTAATTCGAACTTTGCTCGGTGTAGTCTTTGGTGCAAATTGAACCCACAACTCTCACGCTAATAGCCTAATGTACTTTGTACTAGAGCACCAGGGCAGGTGTTATTTTATTTAAATTTTGTATTGTTACTCTTTGTATATAAGATTCTGATGAATTTCTTAATTTAACAACTAAATTTCTAATGCTGCACGATATTTCTTTTCTTGAACCCATAATAAATATTTGACCAATTAATACGACTTTGTATCGTGTATGTTGTATTGAATACATTTGGTTGTTGCGAACGCTCAATGTTCTTCACATTTTTGGCATTCAAACAATTTAATAGAACGAAACCAACACAACTTTTTAAAAATCATATGAAAAAAGTGTGTATAAGTGTATCGGATTTGTATATGAAAAGTATCAACAATACACTCAATACAACGACACAACGGCTTGTGTGAATTGACCAATTATTTTTCCACAACTCGGTCTTAATTCTTTAACTGATACTTTATTTTTAATAATTAATATGTTTTAGCAAAGTTTTATTATCGTATAATGTGATAATGGGACCATTACCGTTATCAATAATTGTTGTATTTACATTTTTATGCACTTTTTTTTTCATTAAATAAATGTATTTGGAGGAAAACTTGTATAATTGCTTCTCTTTTTGACAACTTTTTGAACTCTAAATTGAGAAGAAATGGTGGGGAGGGTAAGCGCAGACTTTGTTCATGACTGTAAATACCTTTTTTTTAATTTTGGGTATGTAATAAAACCAAAACCTTCACTATACATCTATAATTTATATTCAAATAAATAAATAAAAAATAATTTAAATTTATATTACCAACAAAATTTGCACTCCAAACATTTAAGTTTTTTTTAAATATTTAATGTGCACATTAAACCATTACGTATTTCGGTAAAATAAAAATTTTTATTTTAACTGTTATACGTATTGAATTTGAATTTGAAACCACAGTTCTAAATAATTATAACACTTTCCCCTGAAACTAATTTAATAACAAAATAGAGAAAACTCACTCTTTAATGCAAATACCATCCAATATTTAGTAAATATGTATACAAGTTACCCTATTCGTGGAGAAACAATTCTCTCTTGAAATAAAACTCTTTATATTGTTGCAGTAAACATTACCCCGCCTATTTGAAATTTTTAGTATCATAATATCAATTCACTAACGTAGGAGGGCGCTGCAGTTGCCATGGTAATGTATACAAAAACGACATTGACATAAACTTGGCACCACTGGTGAGCTGTAGTAGATGTCAGAATAGTTAAATAAGTTTGTCAGTTTTTAGTTGACAGCTATAATTCAAGAGTGCAGGGTGTTTAGTACTGCGCTTGTTCATTACAATAAAAGTTAAGAAAACAAGAAAACATATTGTATATATATTTATTATATACATATATCGTGATATATTCGTGTATACAAAAGAAAATTTTTGACATTTCAATGTGTGGAAAATCTATAGAACGGAAGAAAATCAACGAATTTTTATAATAAATTATTTAAGAAACGTGCTATTTTTACGATATTATTGTTATTTTGTTTATGCTTTAATGTTTGATGTCAGTCATTTCGTTTTGTGCATGTTTTTGTATACATTTATTAAAGAATATGGTGAAGAAGAAGTGAACAAGAACAAGAAAATGAAATTGTTTGTGCAAGAAAATATAAGAAAAATACGAAGAAGAAGCACATTGCAATAACAAAAGAAAATATTTAAAAAATATACAAAAATATTGAGTGAGAGAGAGAGAGTGCAACAAAAAAAAATCAAAATTAATTAATGAGACTGCGATTGTTTAAATAAATAAATACGTGGAGAATGAAAATTTAATCAAAGAAAAGAAAAATATCACAAAGTGCCAAAAGAAAAATGCTAATTTAATAGCAACTACATGCAAGTGATAAATTTACAACAAAATTGTTTAATAATTTCATAGTGAAAAGAGCGATAGAGAGAGTGAGAGAGAGAGAATAACAAAAAATAATGGCGTGTTTACACTCGCATTCAAAATTAACAAAAACAACACAGCTGCATTGGCTGTCATTTAGCATTCTAGTCGTACTCTCAACATTGGGAGGCTGTTGGGGTCATCTCAATTTATATCTTAATCCCCAGGAAGTAATGCGTTTATTAGGTAAGTGACTTTACTACGAACGATAATAAAAACTCTTTCTCTTCAATTTTTTTCCCTTTTTTTGTTCATTCATAATGCATAAATTAAATTGTGTTTCACATTTTGTCTTTCTTTAATAAGAATTAACAGATCAATATTATGTTTGTTTGTTTGTTTCTTTGTTGTTGTTGTTTATTCTTCTTCTTTATTTTTGTTTATTATTACTGTTACGTTAAAAGAGAGCAAATATTTGAAAAAAAAGAAAAGAAAAAGAAATCCCAGAATTATTGCTTGTATTCGTATTGAGCAATTCTCTTGTTATTCTTTGTAATTTTCTGGATAAACTCTTCATTTTAATTTTCATAATTTGTTTACATTCGTTAATATTATTGTTTTTGTTGTTGTTGTTGTTGTTGTTTATACCTATTTTACAGCAGAGTAAACATCAGACTGTTTATGTCAATATTGAAATTTTATTTCTTCTTTTTCTTTTGTTGTTGTATTTCTTTTGTTTCTCTACAGAAAATTTATCTCTCATTCAGGATTTGTATTTTTATTTACTCTTTTCTCTTCATCTCTTTGTATTTTACTCAACAAATTGGAATATTTTCACGTTCAAAATATTAAAAGAGTTGAACAGTTTCAAACAATAAATTCTTACAATAACAATGACAAATATTTTAAACAGCAACAACAATAACAATAGTGAAGTTTGTTTCTTTTTTTTATGAAAAGTCATCCACTTGGAATAAAGTGACTGAAGTGTTATGCATGAAATTACCATACAAATCGAATAAAAGACGAAAAGAAGAAAAGCCTCTACAATAAGGAAAATTAGGAGAAAAACTTAAACATGAATTGCTTAATTTTGTTATTTTTGTTGTTGTTTTTTTTTAGAGATTGTATAAATATTTCCATGGAAATAGTAGCTTTGAGAGACGGTGAGACAATCCGACATTGTATTAACAATCCATTCAGCCATGTAATCTTTTATTAAAGCATAATTATACTATTCTTGTTGTTTGTTGTTGTTATTGGTATTTATATAATGTGGGGAAAATGGGAAGACTTGCTTCTCACTAAGCTTTGAATGAGGATTTTTAAATAAAAAGAAGGCAATTATGAATTGTATTACAAGTGATCCAAAAGACTACTGAAATGTATCAAATAAAAGGTCAATATTTTAATATTAAAGAAATAGTTGTTGCCGTAGTCAATATTGTGTCGGCTTATTATACGCGTGGCTACGGTTCAAACTCCAACATCTCCATCTCCAACAAAACGAAACATTAAGATTTCGGACAAAAACTCTGAGCGTAAATAAAATATTGCCGTAAAAAATTTTCTCAAAAGTCCGATGTTCGCAGTCAACTTTTAACTGTAGGTCCCGTCACACATGTATAAAATTGACACAACTCGTACAATATAAGTAATGTGAGACGCTAGGTCGTAATCCTAACTGAAGCATTATAAGAAGTGAGGTTTGGCTTGGTAATTTTTTTTAATATTTTTTTTTCTCCTCATACGTTTCATACGTCTGTCACACCTTCCCCATCTTCATTCATTAATTCCGTTTTTTCTCGCTAAGCAGTTAATTGATTTACTGTTGGATGATAGCTTTCTTTTAAAATGACATCTGTTGGGTTGTTTTTTGCGTTGACATCTATTGTGTCGTAAAAGATGGCGTAGATAAAAATGCCTATTCTGTCTGCCATTGCTATTATTCTCTTTAGGGTGGTCAGGAATCAGAAGACTTTCAGGGTGCAATGTTTGATGCGCGATGGAAGCATCTTAATTCGTAATAATTTGCAAGCCACAAAGAACATGTTTTCCTCTTTAGACGTATTAGATCCTGAATTGCTTGGGCTTGTAGTCAAGCTCTTTGATCACTAAACGCTACCTGCTCAAAGAAGTGCATAAAGTGGAGGTAATGTTATGGTCCTCGTAATGAGTGGTTGTCTATCTATTATTTCCTAGTTGATATTCTTTTGATTGTAGTCATAGACCCTTTGCAGATTAAAGCGAAACTAACATCTAATCTCCACCCAATCTCCGAAAGGGTTGTTGATTTTAATGCTCGAAAGATTTAATGTTGTTCAGTAGCTCACAGTAATGGGAACTAGCATGAGCAGATGTGCTTTCGATATGCTTTCTGCTTGCTACAATAATTACTAATCCCAAAACATTTTCAGTATTGAAGGGATTAGCAGGAACATATTTGTCAATCACAGAAATGCTTAAAATTTTTGTAAACCTCCTGGAAGAGTTTGGAGCGTGCCTAGACTCTCCAGAAATGTCGTTCAACTTTGTTTTTAATTTACACGAAGAAATGTAGGTTATGGATAGGTTTGATAGAATTTTTATGATGGTTTCATGGAATCCTAATACAGATATCATGTATATCGTTAACATTTATTTTAATCGGACAAAACTAAAAATTAGACGATCCAAAACTAAATTGAAATACCATATTACCCACATTTTATCCACTTTTTCTAATAGAGATTGAGCACTGGCCCAAAAATGAAACAAATTGGTCATATTTGACATGATTTCTTTGATGGAGATGAACACACCAGCAAAGAGAACTTATTATTGTAATAGCCAATGATGTTCTGTATTGATTAGTTCGCAATATAGAATTCATTGACCTCTGGAAACTAAATATTGGGCAAAACACAGAGACATAATTAAAAATCCTCCATGGTTCGAATTAAAACTACGAATTACACAAAATTAATCTATTACCTGCAAAATATCGGAGGCGATGGCGAAGTTGCCGCTCTTAATATAGATGGGAAAATAGGTTATACTGTTTGTTTATTGCCACTACTATCTTCTATTACTTTCAAACATATTACTTATTGAATCTATACCACCAATAATTGCCGTAGTCTAGAAGTTAGCATCTTGGCTTATTATACATGACGCCACTGTTCAAACCCCAGGATAGACATTTCGATCAAAACGAAATATGAAACAATATTTCTTCGGCGACTTTTTCTCAGCATATTTTTGACAATAACTCTGAGAGTAAAAAAAAATTGTCGTGAAAAGCTTCTCAATTTATAATCAACATACAACATAAGTGGTATGAGAACCTAAGTCTGACTGAAGAGCTGTAATGACCAAATTATGTACGTATGTAGCAGCGACCTAATTTCGCCATATCGTCTAATTTAGACTGTTTGTTCCACAAATCGTTAGAGGCCCAAAATAATTTGTTTCGAAAGTGACAACCACCTGTACCATAGTCTAAGAAATAATTTAGACTGTGTTCTCTGCCAACTTTATCTTAGTTTTTGTTCGTTTTAGACAAGGGTTTCTAAAAAGCAAAGTGACGATGTAATATTTTTCCGGAATAGAGTCGCAAAAGAATACAAACAGTTTATTTATTACAGTTATTTTGAAGGAGTTTGATTTCTTATTCACATAATCGTAACAAAATCCTTTGTATTCAACAACGAAAGTCGGAAAGCGCCACTCTCTGTGAATGAGTAGTACACATTGAGCAAAGTTCCTCAACATTTCATCTATTCGAGTAATTCAATTCATTTCAATACAGGGAATTATTATTCAATATTATTTTCTAAATTTTCTATCGTTCACGAAGTCTAACAATTTTCCCCATATTTTTTCTGATTTTTTTTCGTCAAATGCTTTTAGACGAATGCACTACTTAAGAAATGCATTTAAATTCTTAAGTAAAACATAATGACACACTTATAAGCCACAGAATTCTAATGACTTGTTCTTTAGAACAAAAATATAAACATACATACATACATACAAGACAAGGCAAGGCAAGTCGTTGGGTATATGAACCTTCCCAAGAAAATATATTAAAAATGCTGCACTACACTTGAGACATGGTTTTTTTTTGTTTTTGTTTCATAAAAAAATTATTAAAAAAAAGAAAAAACGAAATATAAACACACTATTAACACAGGTAAAGACGTTTAAATTGACGATGAATTAAAATCAAATTGTAACTCATTTGGAAATAAACAAGTGGTGGAAGTGGTGGTTAGAATGGAACGTGAGGGTCGATTGCCAGAAGGTGTTGTTGGTATAGAATAAATATTTACCTGACTTGTAATTTATGATTTGTAATAATAAAATAAATTGTATATTGTGTCTTCTTCTTCTTCTTCTTCTTCTTCTTCTTCCACTATATTGTACTTAAACAGAAAACAATTTACATAAATATCAAGTAAAACATATTTTTCTTTAATTAAATTTACAGAAAAGCAAGCATAATAAAGGAAAAAAAGACACATAAAAACAAAACAAAACAAAAAAAAAAAATAATTAAAATATACACGAAAGAAAAACCGCTTATTAAAGACTGTTTGTTGTAAGTCTAGTTGGAGTTCAGCTTGTGTTCTACAGGTTTAAGACCACTTTCAAGAAACGAAACTCATTAATTTTTAACATGTTCTCCTCTTAAGCAGAAATTGTACGTTTTTTCTTTCTTTTTTTTTTTGTATTTTTTTGTATTTGTTAATGATGTTTTGATGTATTACTTCGTGTTATAAATGTTCGTTCATCTGTCTGGCCCCTATGTGTGTCTGTCTGTCTGTCCATTTATCTGTCTTTTCATATTATTTTCTTATATTCGATTCGATTGTGTCTTGTTAGCAAAACTAGCCAAAACAAATTTATGGTTTGGTTTGCTTTCTGTTGGCCAGTTTTATGTTTCAGTCGAGTTTAATAGTTTGTTTGGATTTTTTTTTTGTTTGTTTCGTTTCTAGAAACAATTTTACATGAAATTGATTATTTTTTTTGTTTTATTTTCGTATAAATTTGTGTTTGTTTTTCTTAATTGTAACACTTTTTCTCTTTGCCTTTAATTGATTTAAATTTTTAATGATCGTTTAAGTTCTTTTACTACCATTGATGTTAGGAAAACACATACAACAACATCATTAATCATTATTCAAAAGCGAAAATCCATCAAAAATTATTAAATTTTAAAATCTAAATCTACATTTAAAATGTTAGAAACTTTTTAATAGTCATGTTCAAAAGAAAACTTAATGGGGCTAACACTATGCTTTTATTGAAAATTCTTATTCAATAAAAAATTAAAATATGTTGCTAAGGCTCAATACAATATTTAACGCTTACACGATAAGGGATTACATGCGTCGTTACATTCCTCAGATAGGAATTATTACTGAATATCATCTGTATTTTAAAAATGAGAACAAAACTCTTACAACAAGCGCTTACCCGAGTAGGAAAATGCACAATTAATGTATCCCTGATCTAAATTCATTAAACGAGAGAGCAGTATGGTTGTCAACTTTCCATTCGTATTGTCTCTCAATACATATTGTGTTTACATAATACTAACCGCTCTCTTCTATACAAAAACATTGACACTTTGTACGACTTGTGTCATCATCGAAATCCTTCTTAACATATATCACAGGAACGTCAATTTGTTTTTTAATCGATGCAAGCTGTTACGAACTTGGTCGAATATTATTCAGTTTCGAGTTCTTTCTTTTTCTGAAAAAAAATATTGTCAAAGTGAAAATATTATGTAGCCGCCGCAGTCTAGTAAGGCCACGTTTCAAACGCCAATCAGACGTCTCCCGCAGAACGAATAATAGAAACAAAAATATTTGGGGAATGCCTCTCAGCAGAAAATACAAAAAAAACTCTGTGAATAAATAAAATTGCCATGAAAAAGTTTCTTAAAAATCTGTCGTTCAGAGTAGACCCTAAACTTCAGGTCCCCTCACTCATGTATAAAAATATCATACGCATCCTGACGGAAGGTTCTGTAATGACAATTAATGTATGTATTGTGTATTGTTTTACGTTGACATTAAAGGAGAAATGTGTTAAAACGAAACCTGGATTAGTCGCTGTAAGTAAGTGCAAGTTTAATTGATCCGCCAAGTAGCTTTGAACTAATGCAGTGAAGTATAATTTATCAAAAGGGTGCGCCCTCAAGTTAATTAAGAGAGGACCATTCTTTCTGTAAGGCTAATGCGAGATCATCCTCGTCTATAGAAAAATGTGGATTTAGAGGTTCCATCGAAGTTATATCGCTCTTCTCCTATAAAAAAAACGGCGTAGTCATTGTTGCAATAACTGAGAAATAAATGACTTTAACGTAATTGACAGGAGCGCATTACGTGCATTGTAATATTATTAGCATCGCATTTTTTTTTATGATTTTTTAAACGTATTGTTTCGTTCATTGAGCACACTTATATGAGCGTCTTTAAGTTAAACGGATCACAAAATACAATTTTGGATGAAACGTCTTTTAATATTTCCTAGAATTTAATTTGGAATATTAAAATTAAATAATTAAGATATTTAATTCTTGAAATTCTGAAATATCTGAATATAGTTATATGTGTAGTGAAATCAGTCAAACACAATTTCATTTTCTAATTATTCCGAAGTAAAACGGCCAAAATAATCAAATCGAATCAATAATCAGAGAAACATGCCCGCTTGTCATCATTCACAACCTGTCAATAATAATCGATTTTGAAAAAGTTTGCTATAAAAGAGTACAATCGAAGTATTATTGAACTTTATTCTAAATACGTGATTCTGTAAGTTGTTGAATGCATATCCAATTAGCTTCTGTCTGTGCTTTCTAAATCAACTGATTTATGGCTGTTAATAAACACCGAATTATTACTTTACTTTGATTATTCGATTATTCAATTCACCAAATAGCTTTGTTAATTACATTTTATGATCACAATAAAATTAAATTCAGCACAGAGACATTCTGATAATGCCATTAAAAACTTAATTTTTTTCTTTATTATGTTTGTTTGTTGTTCGAGCTATTAATTGAATGTTTATGGTAATTATAAACACGTTTTGTGTATATTTTTATGCCATTTTTTTAAGGTATTATTGAGTTGCATAATAAATTTAAATTAAGAAATGAAATCAAAACAAAAATGTATGAAACAAATTAAAATTGCATGAAAGTGTACTTTTTTCTTGATTGTAAGAGAAAGACGGTAAAAAGAGAGAAACTCAAACAATGTTTTTTGAACCAAAGCCTCAAATTAAACACATTGGGATTGGTGCCCCTAGTTGCCAATGCATTCTTTACAATTCAAAGTTTTTGTTTGACAAACACATTTCGAATTTGAATCTTCTGTACTGATGTGTTAGCATAGAGAACGACCCGTTTTTACAATTGCAAATACACTCAGCACTGCTCGAACTATTCGTCATCAAATATTTGTTATTATCAATCACATAAAGTTCGTATTATGTACGCATTTCCTCAATTTCGTACAATCCAATGCTTTGTAAAGTATCAACCATGAAATACAGGCATGTGCGTTTAAAATCTTGACAGTGACATGGAAAACGTTCTATCCTTTTGATATACTCTCCAAACACCCTGTATGCCCTATTTAATTATTTAATTGATTGATCTTTGCCAGGAGACTGCTGGGAGGTAGTCCTATTCAGACTTATCAAGCTCATCATCTTATTTTGATCATCTGAATTTAGTTCTCTTGTGGAAATATAAAATATTTAATTGTAGTTTTTTCTTAGTTTCTTTTAAAAAAAAATAACTTTCAACTTATTTCACATGACACCGCAATTATGTGCAGAAAGTGCTTAAATTTTAAAAATATTTAAGAACCTTCGATAGAAAAAAAATTGTTTACGATCAAACGTTTAAATTAGAAATTTTCCAAATAGAAGTGAAAAACTGAAGGCAACCTAACAAAAACAAAAATTAGAAACATAAACTTCTAACACAACAACGGCAACAGTATCAGAAATTAGAAAAAAATCGAAGCATAATTAGTCTCTGCACATAATTTATGAAATGTGGTATGAGATGGTGTGTTGCACGTTGGAAATGTTTATTTCAAGCTGTTGAATGTTGTTCGCAACAAAACGCACTCATGTTGAAATAAAGTCAAAGAGATATTTTCACTCTGCAGTATTGGCCACAAATGAACACAGGATGATTTTTTTTTTTTTTTTTTTTTTTTTTTTTTTGTTGGGGGAGAGTGCGAGATGCCACCATCTATAAATTGCGAGTTGGTATCATCATTCACATCATCATCAGCTTCATTTTCAACATCATTCACTTAATATTCGTTGAAAGAAACGTTAATATCTGTTGCTTTAGCCAATGCCATAGATTCTAATGAGAAAAAAATCTAAATGCCCAACTAAAACTAAATGCCTTTAAAAAAAATAAAAGAAAAAAATTGTTTCTCTATTGCTTTATTTGTCACTGATGGCATAATTTTTTTCACATGTTCCTACTCTTTTTTCATACTGATACTCTTTTATATTCTAGAGTAAAAAAAACGTTAAAACAATTAAAGAAAATTGTCACATCACCGCTTCTCTAAATTGTTGTTGATTTTTTTTTCGAACTGACAGTGACTTTTCAATGCCATAATGTTGCATAATAAAAAAATCTTTATTCATGACTGTTGTTTTAAAGTAATAAAAAAATGAATTTAAATTATTTTTAGAAAATAGCTTATTTTTACTTAACTGGTCGGTCCGTGACATACTTTACTTAGGGTTTCTGCTTAAAACTTTTCATCCCGATCATGTTGTTGTGTGGCTAACTTTTTCCATGAATAACGGGCTAACAGTTTCAAGTTGACTTCGAACGGGAAACATTTCATGGCAATTTTATTTGCTCTCAAAGCTTTTTCTAGGAGACTGTTGAGTAAAATTTTTCTTATTTCGTTGTGTTCGAGATGTCTGATGTCCTACGGACTAGGCAACTGCCCAAAAGCTAGGGAAAAAGTTAATGAAATTGTTGTTTTAAATCAAAGTTATTGTTTTTTGGTAGCTTTGGAAGTTTTGGATAGAGTGGTCTATTATTAAACACTACACAGCAAGCTTAACAATTTTACAATTGCAGCCTAAGGTAAGCGGCATGCACAATAATATAATAAAAGGCAGCCGCAGCAAAGCACAAGTGAGACAGTTGAAAACAGTTTCTTTAATTCTTTTATCAATGGCGCATATACGATAATATCACCCATACATACATTATAACATACATAATTGGCCATTACAACCCTTTAGACAGGATTACGGCCTATCTTCTTACACCACTTATGTTGTGTGTGTTCATTTTAGACATGAGTGGCGTGACCTACAGTTTAAAGTCGACTCCGAACGACAGAAACTTTTCATGGCAATTTTAATTGCTCTCAGAGTTTTTGCAAGAAATCTGTTGAGAGGAAGTCGCCGAAGAACTATTTTTTTCATATTTCGTTTTTGATCTCTAACCGGGGATACGTTACCCTGGCCTTTCGTCTAATAAGTCAACACACTACCTACTAGACTACGGCAACTTCATCAGCCCATACAACGCGTTTTTAAAAGCCTATTTCGTGGATGCTGTTATATCGACAGAAATTAGGCTAAAAGTAAACCCGTAGAAACGTTATTTTTTGTCGCGCTGCCTTTAAAATAATCACTTCCATATACACCCAGGTATTCAATTTTTAAGAGATTGCTGCGTTAGCTTTATTGTATTTATAGCATAAGTTACTCAGCCCGTTATAATTATTTCCTTATTTATTCATAAAGTTTCTATAACTGAACAGTTGGTTGGTAACACTGTAGTAGATTCATGGAGTGGATTGATCCACATTGTCTGAACAATTTTGTTTTATACGTAGTTTGTAATTGAAAAATATTTTTTAAACAACTTGTAGCTTGATTGAGTTAAATTTTTTAATTTTTCGGGACAAACGTGAATCCATCTGCCCCAAGAGATTAAATTTTTTACATTCATTCAGTTCGTTCAGTTTTAGTTTCGTTGGCTCTCTCATACAAGTAACACATTCATTTTGTGATATAAAATTGTGAGTACTAAACAAATTTTCTCAAATTAGTGTAAACCGCGCCTCGTACAATTCTCAGTAAAAAATTTTTAGTAGAACTTCATTAATAAATTACACCTTTTAAGATCATAGTTTTAGCCGTCTGATGTTGCAACTCTTTCTCTGAGAGCATGCACTGTATGTTGTGAGCTTTTCTGATGGATTTCTACACTTTCTCAAGAGATTAAAGGGCTTTCTAAATAAATTATTTGAATCGAGATTAAAGGTTCCTCATTTTGGAAAGTCTTTGTCTTGACCAGACAACTTCAAGAATTTTGAAATTTTTTGTGTAACTTAAATCCATACAATTGAACAGCTCTTGAGAACAGTGAAATGAAATAAAGATCAGTTTAATAAAACAGCAAAAAAGAAAGAATTTCACAAAAAAAAACTTTAATTTTCCCTTTTTCGTATTTTTCAAAAATTGTTGCATTTTGTAAATCATGAAAGAAAATTAATTCCGTTTTTTTTTTACATACATAGTCAGGATTACGGCCTAGCATCTCACACCACTTATGTTGTGTGTGTTAATTTTAAGTGGCGTGACCTACAGTTTAAAGTCGACTCCGAACGACAGATATTTGAGAAACTTTTCATGCTGAAAGGAAGCCACCGAAGAAATATTTTTTCATATTTCGTTTTTGATATCTGACCGGGCATACGAACTTTGACCTTTCGTCTAAATACGCTATCACTAGACTACGGTGACAATATGTAGCTAAGAATCATATAATTGTGAGAAATAATATAAAATTATTTTAATTTTTTCTCCGCAGTAGTCTAGTAATTTGGTCGCTGATATATCAGGCGTGAGGCCGCGGTTCAACCCCCAGTTAAGGTATATCGAACAAAATGTGAAAAAGTATTTCTTCGGCCACTTCCTTTTAGCAGATTTCTGGCAAAAACTCAAAAACCAGTCATGAAAAAGGTCATAATCTAAGCTGAAGAGTTATAATGACGAACTATATACGTATGTATGTATGCAAATCGACTCAGTCCGCATAAAACATATTTCATGATTTTTTTTTCCAACCTAATAGGATATTTTCCACAATAATTCTTGTTTCACGATACCTTTTTTTTGATTATTTTGCTGAATACATTAATTTATTGCGTTATACAGTGGTGTGATGAGTTGCGCACACGGTTGCTTAGAGTTTTAAAAATATTTTCAAAATATTTTAATTTGAAACTGTTCAAACTGAATTTTAAATTTTTATGCCTACTAACCCTTGTAGTTTCAGCACATGACAAACATTTAATCGTTAAAAATCATTTAAAATTATCGTTTTAATATTTAAGATAATGATTCTGAAATGTTTTTAGTGGGTGTTATATTGCAGGAATTTTTTTTGATGCATTTTTTGGAAGGCAAACAAAAAAAAATGAAAAAAAAATGAAAAAAAAAATTGAAATGTCATCGTTGATTGTCGAATATTTCATTTTATTTCTTTATTTTTCGTTTTAATTATTAAAATGTGTTTTTTATTGTTAATTCTTGTGTTCCTGATGTTGTTGTTAAGTTCTCCTCCTCTGTCCATAATGCGGCAGTTATCACTGTTTTTCTTGTAAAATTTATGATGACAATATGCTGCACAGTTTGTATTGCATTGCCTGTCTTTTCAATTTTATAACGAAGACACTGGGTCTGTTCAAACATTTTTTTTTTTTTTTTTTTTTTTTTTTTGAAGTGTGTGTGTTTCTCTCTTTATTTGGTCTGTTTAGCGTCGTATTTTTGTTTTTTACGAATTGGTCATAAATATTCATTTTGATTTGTGTAGATATTAGTGGTCGTCGTTATTATTGAAGTTATTTATGCCCATTTCTCTTCTTTATGTCCTTTGCTTATTTTCGTTTCTTCAATCGAGACATTTCTGCTGCCATTTCTCGCTAAATTATAAAAACTTTAACAGAAAAATATTTGAAAATGTTACACAGAACAATTAAGAATTCAAAAAAAAAAGGAGAAACATCTTGTCATACAGAACAGTGAAGAATGTTTTCCTCGAACTTAACATCAGATTTTAACATTAAAACATTAAAATGTTTGTGTTGCCTTACCATTTCTTTTTAGTTTTTTTTTTTAATTTTTTCATGATGGAAGAAAAACAGTGGTAAATTGATAGTCAAATAGAGAATGTTTTGTTTTTTTGTTTTTTTGTGTATTTTTTTTTTTTTGTACGAAATTAAATCAAATTGAAATTAATGGCTTTTTGATATTTTGCAATTTTCCTTTAAAATAAATTTGTTCAATAATAATGAAAAACAAATACAAAAAAAAAAAATATCAGAAAGGAGAAATACCAAACGACAAACACTATAAATTAATTACACTGAAATAAATTCTTTAAATTTTTAATGCCTTTTAAGTGGAACAACAAATTTCCAAATAATCTCCTCCTCCCCCCTTCAACGATTTATTATTCACTTTGGTTGTGTGCTTCTTGGCGCTGGCTGGCTGGCTGGCTGGTTAGCAGGCAGGCAACACTTTTGCTTGATTTATTTAATGGTGGTGTGTATAGTATTTTTTCTTCACTTACAGATTTGTTAATTTGTATTGCTATTTTCACGCACTCAACCGCCATCAGTAATGGCCAGAACGTTAGCAGAGCATGCCCATGATTAAGTTGTTGCTGCCACTGCAATTTTCGTTGTTTGTTGTGTGGCAGTGTTGAATTTGTTTTTTGCAATTTTCACGCACGTTCATACGGTTGTTATAGCAACCGCAGCTTTAAAAACTGATTTAAATAAATAATGAATGCAACATACTAGCAGTAAAGTAAGGGGGGCGGGAGGTCGGAAATTTTATAAAATTTGTAAACTTCTCATTAAAATTTAATTGAAATGTGCTGACAATTGTTTGCGTTGCAACTTGTGCCACCTTAGAAATATTTTATATGTACATACATATGTACATACATATGTACATACATATGTACATACATTAACATGTTAACAGTATGTGTTAAACAGGTATCACCGTAAATATAATTATTTTACGTGATTTTTTAAATTCTTTTAAATCTTTTTATAAATTTCTATAAAATTTTATTTTTATTTTTTTGAATTGCAAAATAGAAAAATATTTTCAACAGTTCATTCAACTTTTAAGTCCATAATCAAATCGTTTTGACGGAAAAAAAAAACAACAACAACTATAACAACAACAAAATAATGCAACTTTGTTACAAACTCAATACTCACTCGTATTTAATCTCAATTATTTTGCAATTTTTTTTTATGTTTGTTTCCTACTGTAATCAATATTATTGCCATAATAAATAATAAGCATCCAAGTATGTATATTCTTTAAAGAAAGAAAGAAAAAAATATAAAAATCCAAGTTTTCTTGCTGTTCTTGTTATTGTTTGATTATTATTATAGTTATTATTGGTTTTTGATTGTGATTTCACAATTGGCAACGAAACTGATAACCCTTAATTTAAATTCTGTAAAAGCCAATAATAAATATAAGAAACCAACAACAACAACAACAGCAACAGCAAACAAATACATTCACAAATGAACTCATTGGAATTGTATTTTTGTGGAATTTTATTGAAAATATATGGCACAGTAGAGCGGTATGCTTAGTTGTAGGCAAAAATTTTTGTCCAAAAATGTTACAATAAACTGGCATCTTAAAGCGTCATTTTTCTCAATTAATGACCGATTGAAAATAAATATCGTTCTATTAAGCTTAGGATTGTAGTCTATTCGGTAGTATGTTTGTTTATTAGACGTAAGTTCAGGTCAGATATCTCACAACGAAACGAAGTATGGAGAAATATTTCTTCGATGACTTCTCAACAGATTTCTGGTAAGAACTCTGTGAATAAATAAAGTTGCCATGAAAAGTTTTTGAGAATTGTCATTTGAAAAGGACTTGAAACTGTAGTTGCCGCCACCCAACATGAGTGTTGTAAGGAGCTAGGTCGTAACGCTGACAAAAAGTTGCATTGAGCAATTAAGTAAGTAAATAAGTTAGTCACACCATGCGTCAACCATTTTTGCGTCCGAAAGAAACGCCATTGCCGCTTGGTTATTAGTGAACATAGAAATGCTTCTAGTAACAGATCATTCGGAAGGAGGTTAAATTGTAAGTCCAGCTGTCCATGGTGTGATGAATTTGTTTGTATTCCTGACTAACGGGTTGTAATGTCCAGTTAAGTTAGTAAATAAATAATAAGATCTTAAATTGCTTTCTGACAAGTGCAATATGTTTTCTGGTAAGTAATTTTGGTGGAAGCCACCAAACTCAAATGCGATCGTAGTTAGAAATTTTGATTTTTTCGTTTGACTTGAACTTTTCATTCTGATTTTTCCTTACGAAATTATTTCATCATCGATGTTCCTATTAATCGTTTGGTTGCAATGCTTACATCAACTGAATCTAAGAATGTTCTTCCATGCTATTTGTGTAGCTGTTATAATCGAAGTTCTTGTGTATAATCGAGAGGAATATTTACTAAACCAGTGTTTTAATGTCTTGCACTAACCAAGCGCATATAAATTTAACGATTTTATTCAAGCCTCAACAACAAACAGAGAACTTTTGCTGAATAGTTTGACAGTAAATTTTAACGACTTTTTAATGATTTTCGCATAAAATTTAAATCATATTAACAAATTGCGATTACTAACGTAATANNNNACAAAAGAATCGTTAAAAGAAATGAAACAGTGTTGAAAGAAACCCCATCTTGAAAGCCTTCAAACATTCGAAGTTAAATATTGAAATTTATGTGCCGTTACAAACTTAATTTTATACTTTCTTTCTGATGTTTAAGTAATAATTCTATAAGAAAATAAATAAGAAGAGTTACTTTCTTTAATTCAACTTTTACTGAAAAAAATTGTAAGTTTTTATGAACAGTGTTTGCATACAGCGCTTAATTAGAAGTCGCCGAAGTCTAGCATGCTTTGTGTTGGCTTATTATATATGATGCCATGGTTCAAACCCCAGATCAAAAATCAAAGTGAAATATGGAAAAATATTTCTTCAACTACTTCCACTCAACAGACTTCTGACAAAAACTCTGAGCGTAGATAAAATTGTCGTTTGAGGTTAACACCTACAACATAAGCGGTGTGTATAGCTATAATCCAGGGGTTACCAAAAATTTTTTGGTTGTAAATTAGGGAGTAAGAGAGAGAAAACAAATTGAGAGAATTTATTTATTTACTGTCAAAGAAAAATGTTAGTAGTATACACTATTTTGATTTTCATTTCATCAACATGCATAAAGTTATACATCTTTCACTCAATAGGAATTTTTTGTAGATATTTAGTAGGAGCTACTTTTGGTTTATAAATTTCCCACCTACTAATAAGAAAGTTTTTAATTTTACAAAAAAAAAAAAAAAAAAAAAAAAAAAAAATTAATTGCGTTTAGTCTACAAAAAAGCTTTTCCGTTTCCTTATTATTTAAATGTCTTAAAATGTCCTTTAAGAACATATAAGGCATTGGATTTTAATAAAAGCGTTTTTAAAATTTTTGCTACTTAAAATGTCGCAGCATCCAACATGTGCACTCGCCGAAGTCTGATGGACGAATAAACAAAAGAGTATAAGCAATGTGTGTGAATTCTCTCTGCACAATTGTGTTATGAAATGGTAATCCCTGCTATAATCGCAATCCTGACTGAAGAGTTATAATGACTAATTATGCATGTACGTTTAAATCCAAAACTACGTTCTTATTTATGGCACTTATGCTCTTCGGAAATACTTGAAACAACGGAGTATTGAGACCAATTGCAAATGATAATTCCAGTGTAGTTCAAATTTCGATTAGTCAGCAAAATTTCGGTTCCACTAATGCAAATACATTTCTACCAGTCATAGAAATAATGATAATCCCTTACAAGCCAGCATTTAATATATCATCGTCGCCAATAATATGCATTAAAGGAATTTCAGAAAAATGAAATTAAATTGCAGTTCAATTGCCTTTAGACATGCCATACCAAAACTGAAATAGCAATCAATAAATGAATAATACGATGGCCACCAGGACATTCAATAACAAAATTAGAAAATATTGCAACCAAAAAGAAAATTCTAGTTGAGGAAAATTGACAAAAAAAAAAAAAAAGAAAAAAAAAGAAGAGAGGAAAATATATTATTTTTGTAAAATAGCAACACAAATAGTATAAAGAGGTCAAAACTATTTTCCTGCCGGAACAAGCAGTAGGGAAAATCTATTCGAAAAAACAAAAACAAAAACAAAAACAAAAAATAATTCAAATTATAATTCATTTCGGATTGTAACAGAAATATTACATTTGTTGGTGGTTTTTACAATTTCTTCCTTCATTTATTTCTCATTTCTGTCGATTGTTGGGTCGTTCTTGCCTTTTTGTTATTTATTATCTCTATGGCTTGTTGTTGTTTTTGTTTGTTCCATTTCCAGCATAGAACAGAGCAAAATTGAGTTGATCACGTATTATATCAGTATTTACGCAACAATGATTTTCTTATTGAACTGCTACGCTCTTATTGTACGAGATGTAAGAATTCTATTTGTTTGTATATATGTAGCTGATACAGTAACAACAACAACAACAATCACAGCCACAACAAGAACCACAACAATAATAAGAATATTTCATTCATTTTAAAAGCGTAATATTATTATGCCTTCAACAAGATTTTTATCAGTGTTGCTATTGCTGTTGTTGCTTCTGCTGTTCTGTTGCTCTGTTGTTCTGCTGTCGATGTCATTTTGTTCGTTATGCTTGGAACAATTTTTGGTGGTTTTTAGGGTTTTGTTGCGGCTTCTGCTTTTTAATATTTTCAAGAAATGCTCCTTGTGGTAAAACCCAAATGAAGTCTTATCTTTAATTATGCCTTACCAACAACAAGCGAATCGAACATGTCATCATATTATCCAGTTTACATTTATTCATTGAAAGATAAGCATTTTAAACGAAAAATGTAAGAAACAAGAAAATGAAACAACAAATGATTTTAAATTTTTACGTCTAACACTTAAAGAAATTTGGGACGCGATTTCAAAAGGAAAAATTTTTCAGACCTTGTTTTTTTTATTTCTTTAATCGTTACACTTTTCACGCTAACATTTATGCTATACACACAATAGACGCAACGCAGCACGTACAACAATTTTGTAATTGCAGCCTAAGTTATGATGCATACGTATTAATTACAATAAAGACAGCAGCAGCAAAGCATAAGTAAAACACATAAAAACTAAACATTTCATTAATGCGTTATCAATGGTGCCACTATAATGTATATGCGTGTTATATTTCCTATTCATTTGATTGTATTGGTAGCACTAATCAAATTGACAATTGGTAATGAGAGAATTTATGCTCATTCGTAGTGAGTTTACTGTAGGCATTAATTCTCTCATTGCTGAACCTTTGCTGGTTGTCGCGCTATGATATAATATAATGTATAATCACTTCGATATACACCCATTTGTTCTGTTGTTGAGAGACTGTAGTGTTCGCTGCGTTACGTCTATTCTGTTTAGCATCAGTCTTCAAGTTAGGTTAGGTTAGGTTAGAGGACGTGTACCTCTCATAAGGGACAAGTACAGTACCCGGAGGTCAAGTTAATCCATTGTGCAAAAACGTCCTTAAGATGAGGCATAAAAAAAGGGGGATAGAAAAAGGAGAGGAAGTAGGGAAGAGGGAATAGGAAGCAGAGCGCGACTACACTAATGAGGTCCTGGCACCTCTTAGCCATCTTAACCTAATAATGAATCTGTGGAGAGCCTTGATATCGTCTCTAGACACAGAATACAAACCTTCAAAGAAGCTCTCGCTAAGGGTTTTCAACCTCAACCAACTAAGGGCTGGACAGTTATAGAGGAGGTGTTCGATAGCTTCCAAGTCCTCCTCATCGCAACATACCCTGCAATAATCAGGCTAAGATCTATTCCAGATCCTTGCCAGCGGACTTATCTCGCAGTGCCACGTAATAAATCCAATAACCAATCTTAAGCTGGCCTTATCCAAGCCCAGCAGCCAACCTGTTATAACACTATCTATAGAAGGCCATAGACACCTAAAAATATAACAACCCGATCCATTCCCCCAACGCCTCTGATCTTCTGACACATTCATTGATGAGTTGGTAGAGGTGGAAGATTGGGGGTTCAGGACCAACTATTAAATTGCGCCCAGAAAGCGAACTTAATTTAGCGAGGGTATCCGTCGCCTCATTACCGGGTTTTCCGCTATGACCCGGAACCCAGCATAGATGGATATGGTCTGGTCCAAAGTTCTCAATGATCGCGAACGATCCATGATTTGCACCAGACCGATGCAATAGTCCTTAGGGCAGTCTGGCCTATCGAAAAATCGAAAATCTCCGCCTGAAACACGCTAAAGCCATCCTTTAACGTCTTTATGTTCAGTTTTTCTTTCTTAAGCCGTGAAAACGTTACTTTAATACTAATTGGATGATTTAATTTGATGGATTCTTTCATAAATTCTCTTTTTAAAATTAATTGCTTACGAATTTTTACACTTTTAACCCTTCCAGGGACTTTATACATTACTTGAGGATAAGGCGTAACCCATGTGTTGAGCCGTCATTTTAGATGTCAACTTCATGCCATTAACTCGTCATTTCATATAGCGTTTAGCCGTATATCGAAATCCATCGTTTTCGTTCCATAGTAAGGCACTGACTATACTTTATCACAGACAATATCGGAAAAAAATCCCAAAATCTACTCAGTAAGAGTATTGTGGTGCTCGATCGAAAATTTGTGTATATCAACCTCGTTCCCTCAATTGTAGTGAAAATGAATTTTAACTGAATTAACGACGCTTAAATGATACAAAATATAAAATCTTGTTAGATTCGGAAACGTTTTAAAATAGATTCTATCAATGAAAAACTCAACGCCCTATAAAAAGTATTTCATTGTTCCCTTGTTTATTTTTTTACGTTATTTCCGCAAGCTAATCGCGAACAGTAAAATTTGAATTGATAATTTCAAATATCCTAATTGAATATATATTTTCTTAACATGATAGGTGCCTGAGCTTTTAAAATATCGCCTGGAATCATTTCTCGGTTTGGTTATTCTTGAAACATTTTTTGTTGTTTCCGCATTTATTTATAAGTAGTCTAAGGCTGTTATATTGAAGACAATTAATAGTAAGTAAGTAATATCAGAAAATTAGATTATATTGACAGTCGCCTAACAATATGAACTAATTACGTTTCGATTAGGCCTTATGCGGCCCTCATTCCACCTTGTGAATTAGTTTAGCAAAATGTTAATCAACGGTTAGTCGTCTTCTTCCAGCACGTTTTGATTTTCAACCATACTTTACTTATAAATGTTATGAGCATCGTTAAATGAAAATGTTTTGATGCTCAACCAACCTTACCGACCAAGCCCAGCCATTCAACATAAGAATTATTTTAACAAGGAAATTAAGTTATACCACAAGTCGCAACATTTAGCACAGCATTATAGCATATTTATTTGTAAATCCTGGTGTAATCTCAACCACTAAGATAGTTTTTTTTCATCTTTAGCAAGATAAATATCTCCTTTCGGGTGCATAAGTCATAGAGAAGATGGTCTGTGTTTCAGTTTCTGCAGGAATTGTAGAATATTCTCAATCTCTAAGCACTCTGGGAGTGCTCTGGTGGGAAACGAACCCACAACCCTCACGCTAATCGTCTAGCACACTACCGCCTAGACTACCAGAGCACCCTATGATGTTTTTAAGATCGATTCTTTGTTTTATTTAAATGTATCGCACCAGATCATTTGTTTCTATCTCTGTCGGCGGATGCTAATCCTACATACGAATTCTTTCGAATTATATGCCTTTAATGTTACCGTGACCACAACCCCCACATGTGGGTAACCTTTAAATTTTGTGCAAATAAGCAACCTTTTTTTGGATTTTGAAATTAAATTAAAAACTTCAATTTCTAAACAGGATGGAACGTCCCTAATATTGTACTTGTTTCCATTACTACTAGTTTTGCCGTTTCTTTGGTACAAAAATATTTGTATGAGTTTTTTTGTCTTCTTTTTTCTTTTCTTTTTTGTTTCTTTTATTTTCTTGGTGTATAGAACACAAGTAATTTATAAGTAGACCGTAAGATGATTTAAAATAAATTCATTTCATTTGTGTAGCATAGCTTGTTGCAGTAGAAAAGTTTTCGTCTACGTTCATCCGTTCATCTGACCATTTCTACTGCTGCCATACATCATTCTTATATTCTTTATTTATTTTCATAATTTGTTCTCCCAAAAAAAAAAAAAAATAAAACGGCAACAACAACTGCAGCAGCAACCACAACTTGTAAGGAAATGAAAAAAGATTATTAAAATAAATATTTTTACCATACACTGCAACATAAAACACCACACATACATATGTATGTATCTATGTATATATGTATGTATGTATGTACAAGTGTCTATGGAAAACAGAAAATAAATTATATTTGAAGTCGGTAAGAAAGAATAGTCAAACAGTGTAGGTCGTTCAGACTAAAGAAATGACCTAAAATAGTTGCTAGATTTCTAATAATATGCCGAATTTCTATGAGTTGTTACTTATTGACATTAGTGAAAGCCGCGGTAAGCCAAACGTCCGCAGAATGTAACGTTCGTTTCTAGAATACGAAAAACAATGAAAGCAATTATCGAACCTTTATGTGATTTCGGTAAGCATTTGCATTTCATATGCTAAAAATAAACTTACGTTCCGTTTACGTTTGGCTAACCGGGCCTTAAGCCAAAAATTATATTTTCCTAACGAAAATAATTGTTTATAACCTAGAGAATAAAGAACCACTTCATGGCATAAATTGTAAGACTTATTCAATGCTACCCAATATATAACGAAGAGAGTGTAGCGTGACGCCCAAGCTTATAAAGAATGATTGTCTGTAATGACTGAAATGTTATGAATGTTATGAATGTTATGAATGTAATGAATGGAATTATGTTTGGTATTTGTGTTTTTTGATATTGTTGTTGTTTTGTTGTTGTTTTTTGTTTTCTTTATTTAATTCTGTATGTAACAAGAAAATGAAAATAAATATAATAAAAGTACTTAAGTACTTAAATAATGATTTTTTAAGACACTATTTTACGCTTAAACACACTCAGTTGAACACTTATAAACACTTTCTTCATTCATAGTTGCAAATGTTTTTGGTTTATGCCACTTGACTGCTTAAAGAATTTATTTCGTTACCATGTGTTGGTAATTTTTTGTGAGAAATTTATGAAAAAAAAAATAGAAAAATAATCTAGAAATTGCTGTGGTAGCACACATAAATAATTACCAGAAACCAGCTAAAATATACTGATTTAATAAGAAATACTGGATGAAGAAAATTTAATATCATAACGCCAATAGAACCTAATTTTTGAATGCAGTGTAAGCAATTCCAAGTAGTAAAGTCAGCATTGCACTTTCAAACTAAGTTTGTTAAAACATCATCACAATAATATTGCGTTTACTGCACCCCTTAACATTAAAAAGTCATCGTAGTTTCTGGTAGGTGGGGTGTTGACTTGTTAGATAAAAGCCCGATTGATTCAAACTCCAGCTCAAACATATCTAATAAAGCGTACCATGAAATTTAGCAGCCATCTAACATCAATTCTTGTCATGAAAAGTTTCTCAAATTTGTCATTCGGAATCGATCTCACCGCTCATAGATAACATTAAAGTACACAACATGGGTGGTGAGATCGAATCTAGGCTGTAATTATTTAAAATTTGTTTCATGCCAGTTTTAATACAAATTTACACTCTCTTCTGCAGTACACTTGTTTTATTATTCAAGAAAATATTTATGTTGTATGTTATTAAGTGTTTCTGTTCCTTGTAACCCATAAATTATTTCTTTTTTTTTTCCTTTTAATTTCTCAATAACAACTGGAACATCTGAATCTGAATCTCATACCATACAGAAATTGCAGCCTCCAATCTCAAGTGCAGTATTTTAATGTCGTTTTTTCTTTTCTTACTTCTCCAGTTGTGAAGTGTTTTGAATTTAAAGTGAAAAAAAAAATTGCAGGAAAATAAAATGACAAACGATCTGTCAAAACATGCGCGCGCAATATGTCTCTTAATAAGCGCAACATGTTTAACAACAACTTCGAAACACTTGAAGAAATAATGCCTATAATTTGTATGATTAGCGCTTTAATTACATGACGCTTGTACTTGAGGGAAATGAACCAAATTTGATTTTCTTTTTTTACGATTTTATTTAGAAATCATATGAAAATATGCCAGATTCCGATTAGCACTTGAGATACAACAGCTGAACAAACAATATATTCGATTCCATGCTCGAAGTGTCATCAATATCCTTCCCTCTGCTGTACAAGCCAAACGTGTAATGATAGGAAATCAGTTTTTCCAAGCATTTCTCAGAATATTTTCCAGTTGTTGTTTTGTACACGATGGTACGTCAGAGCCCATATGGATATTCACGTTTTAAATGCACGTCAGTGTTACCATTGAAGTTTTTAAAATGTTTGAGTGATCGAAAGTTCTCCATAAGTGGAGTGAATTGTATAAAAACAAGTTTACAAATCCAGCTATTAAATTGTGAGTTAATTTTGCTTTTTTTCTTAAATTTCCATGCCATTCGTATATAAAGGCGAATGCCAATATATTTTTTGTGGCGGCGATAAGATATTATTTGGCTATTTTTTGTATTGTAAAGGAAGGGTTACCTTCCTAATATTTAAATGTGTTCATGAGTTTAACTAACTTTTTTCCTCGGAAAATGTTTTGCTGTTTGTGTTCAGACATTTTGTTACTGATTTTAGAAAAAAGGAGCATCGCTTTTCATTGAAATAATTATTTGAGGCAGTCCTTGCCAATGGACTGTTCCAAAACTTAACATTAATGCGTCATCATTTTGTTGAATCCTACCTTGCGCTGTTCTATTATTTTGGCATTGACGTATCCATTCTGCCAAAAGTTGCTTTACCGAATATAATTTTTCAATTCACAGCACGAGTTTTGATTGAAATTCGATGCTTGGAATGCATTCATAATTTTTTTGTCATTGTGAAACAGTAAACCTTTTTGGCAATACGTATAGCAAAAAACAGCCTTATCCCTTAGTCGGAATCAATTTTGCG
>QOCX01000567.1:52301-75983 GCA_005959815.1 Sarcophaga bullata
TGGCATAGTGTTGTGTGGTGTTTAAGGCCTTATTTCGAAATCATTTCCAAAATGGTAAAATCATTGTTTGATATTTTCAGGCTTTACATAGATTAGTGTGTTCATGTTCATTAGGCTGCATGTTGTGTGTTTATCAAAAAATCTGAAACATGAAATTTAAACATTTGCATAGGTGCCGCCAACTCACCGCTTCAATTCACGTTTCATGGAATGACTGAAACCAAGGAGAACAAAATAAACAACAATTGGCAGAACTATAATATAAAAAACCAGGAAAAATTAAAATCTTATCAACTCGTGAAAATCTTATAAAGTTCTTCGAGACGTTGTTTATTATTTATTTATTTCCTTTATTTTATTTTATTTTTATTTTATTTTGTTTTTATAAAATATTTTCTTGTGTTTCTTTTTTCTCTTTTTCAGTTGAATATACTACACGAGTTTTGTGTAAATAAATATCGAATAATGTATGTTTGCTTTTACATTCGTTTTCTTATTTCAAATCTTTTTAGCCTTAAGGTGCAACAGTGTACAAAGCCACAACCATGAAAATAATACTTCGTATATATAAATAACACATATTTTAAGTGTTATTTATTGATAAAAAATATGTATATACGTGTGTTTGGATGCATGCATGTCTGTATGTATGCGCATGAACAAATATTGTATGTTTAGGATGTAGGATCTTTATTCAAGTGCTGCCTTTAAATTTAAAGTGAGTGTAGCATGTCATTGAAAATTTTTCATGATTCTGGCGATTAAATTTTGATCATTTTGAGACCGTTGGGTTAGTTGGATACACCTGCGACTTACGAAAATCCCACAAGAAAAATTGTAACAAAGTTAAATAGCACAATCTGGGTAGACACATAAAATGACCATGCCCTTAAAATGCTCGAACAGAATAGGCGATGGGATGTGAGCTGAAAGGCAAGAACCACCTTCTGTTTTAATCGCATTTCGTTAACGTTTAGATCCTGGCCAAAAAAGTTGGTAATCATCGACTATAATGCTAGCTGTTGACAGTGATTCCGTTAACCCAAACCCACACGAAAACGTAAAGATTTCGGGATGAACATTCTTATGAATCGGTTTCGTCTCAAATTCGACAATTTTGTTTGTACATGTTCCTATTCATACATGATGATGAATTTTCGATGAAAACCAGGGTCAGTTGACAACTACGTTCAAGCCCTATTCAGCAAATGCATATCGGTGACTACGGTCGTTTATCTTCAGTACCTGCGTCAGTTGATTCGTTACAAGTGCAGACATAAGTCACGATGCAAAATACGTCAAGTTCGTGGGAGGCCGAGGTTCTTATGAGCGACGCGAAATTGACTGCTCGGATCCTCCGCCACACTCTCAACTCACACTTCTATGCATCATACATGCTTATTTGATCGCTAACTATAGGTGGGATAGTCCTCTGCTAGGACGACTATCTGCCCTAGTAAATTAGCGAAATTAATTCGCAGTAGTCTAGTAGTTAACGAGTTGATTTATTAAGGTATGAGGTCTCGGTTTACAAAAAACCAATATGTTTTTCGGCAACTTTCAGCAGATTTTCTGCGAAAAATCTGAGATAAAATTAAATTGCCATGAAAATTTCTCAAAACGTATCGTTCGAATCGTCTTTGAACTGTAAGACACGCAAACTCATGTAATAACTGACACATGCAAATAGTTGTGTTAGAAGTTAGGTCGTAATCGTGAGTAAAGAGGTTGCAATTACCAATTTTGCATGTATGTATGGGAAATGGGGGGACGCGCAGTGTCTTACCAGTAGCTATAACCAGTAAGACAGATGGCCGTTTTCAATTGTCAAATTTCAACTGCCACATCCTGGTTGGAAGACCCTATTATAAGTTAATGAATATTATTTCTTCATAAAAAATACCTAACTTTAAAGTTTTTTTATTTTTTATTTTCTTTTTTGCTAAAGAAATTCCGGATAAGAATCTGAGTTTAACAAAGCCATATGAACACAATGCCTGGTTTAACTCACTTTGCATGATGTTAACCTTTTCTTATCTGACATTTTTACTCTCCAATGTTAAATCTTTAAACAACAGGTCAAAGGAATTTATGATATTCTCTTTCAACAACTGCTGCTTTCACTGTCTAGTAACATCACTTGGCCACCAAGTCTATGGTTTTATTTTCTTTCCGTAAAGTTACATTTTATTTCTGTTTTAAGTTATGAAAACAAATAGAAAAATTATTTTCACAATCCCCGACATTTTCATTTCATTATTAGCATACTTTTTTTTTGTTTTTGTTTTTGTTGCATGAAGTTTGAAAACAAAATTTTGCAACATTTCCGGTAAAGGCTTTTAGAAAAATTATTTTCTTTAGTGCTTAACGTATCAGCGTAATGAAATCTGTTCGACATTTGTGGTAAACAAGAAGTGCAAATTGAAATTGAAATTGAAAAGCGAATAAAGTGAATATGAAGGCACATTCACCTAGTCGCCAAACTCTTTGACGCCACTTCACGTCCAAATCGCAGCAAACAAACTCTTAACTCTTTAATATTTTCAAATGGCATTCAGAAATTTAATATTTTCATGAATAATTTATTGATTTTAATGTCACAGTCATAATAATTGCCCACAAGCCGTCTGTCAATTATTGTCATTCTACTGTCAATTATAATCATTTAATACGACTAAAATCTACCGTACAATTAAAAACACATAAAAATTAATAACAAAATAACTGTATTAAATGACAATAATCATAATCTAAATTTTTAAATATTTTATTTGACATACGCTCGTAACAAAATAAAAATCAATTTGTGTCGTCAGTCAGTTCATTAAATGAAATTCAATACAGAAATTTATTGATTGACAGTAGCTAAGCATTAAAATAAAATCTTTTTAAGCTTAAATAAGATTTGTTTTATTTATTTTTAATTCGAAATTGTAATATACATACATACATATGTATTAAGAAACTATATACTGCATGCTTATATAATCGGTAATTACAACCCTTCAGTCAGGATTACATTCTAGCTTTTTACGCCACCCATATTATGTGTATTAATTTTATTCATGAGTACCGGGTCTCCTTATTAAAGTCGACTCCGAACGACAGATTTTTGAGAAACTTTTCATGGTAATTTTTATTACTCACGAGCCGCGGAAATTTAACTTTCAATCCTACATAGGCACACTAACACCCCTAATATCTAACTCAGGTAACACTTGGATTGAAATGTTCGAATGATAACACCCACACCTGCATGATTTGACGTTAACCGTAACTATAAAAATACACAGGCATACCAATATCACAATTGTCGTATTATAAGTTTATTGTACAGAGATTTTTGAGTCAAGGAACTTTAGTTTGTTTGAAAAAATTGGAAATACAAAGTGAGAGCCGGCAGCGAAATGAGCAGGGAACGTCCTAAAGATGATATTGTCGACGAAAACATTAAAAAATCTACAAAATAATTTTCAAAAATGGAAATTAATCGGGACAAATCATCAAAGCAACGTATTGGATATGCAGTGCATGATAGGTGCGAAAGCTCTATTCATAGTGGATGTCACTCGAGTTCACAATCGACCAGAAATGATAACAAATTTGCGATTCCATCATAAAACGTCCTAAATTTAGGCGTCTACGAATGAAAAGATTCTCATGAGTAGTGTAACAGTGACGTTAAGGCAATAGTATTTTAGAATGCACATGGTACAGTATTCTTAGACTATCTTTCGCCATAGTCTAATGGGTAATGCGATGTTGGCTTATTAGATGAGAGCCCTTAGTTCAAATCCTAACCCAGTCACGTCCAATAAAACAAAATAATAAAAAAATAATTCTTTCGGTAACTTCCTTTCATCAGTATTCTGACAAAAACTCCAAGAGTAAAAAAAATTTAAATGAAAAGTTTCTCAAATCTGCTGGTTAGAGGCAACGTTAAAGTGCAGATCCTTCCACTCATGGATAAAATAAAAAACACGCATATATTATTGGTATGTGAACTAAATAAAGTCTGCTAGAATGGAAGAGTACTCATATATCCTACTAGGCCGCATCCTCGTTTGTAATTTACTTACCTACTTGGTCATTATCATTTATTTTCTTTGTTCGTTTCATTTTGTTCGAGATGTAAGAGCTCAGGTTTAGAAAACGGATTTTCATGTAATAAGCCAACGTTACTACTAACTAGACTACCTCACGTTCCCGTATCTAAGAACCGCAGTATTAAGTGGCTTTTTTTTATCAAGTCAATATGTTGCCAGTTTGAGACTGTATATAGCCTTGGTCGGAATCACTGGTGATCATATAATCTTGTGGCTTGAATAATCTGTCCCGCTTGAATACTTTATCAAGAGACATCCACTAAACTAATATTCGATAACAATACCTACATACTTCGGTAGGGAGCACCATGTCAAAGAACATATTGACCACATGGGATTTAGGCGCCTGGTGTCTAAACTGTGCGTATTGCACTGGAGACTTGGTCACGTCGTGGTCGTATAATTTAATAATTTTTTTTTGTTTTGTCAATGAAACGTACTCCCATATTTTTTCTTTACCATTTAAAGTTATTTTAAATTCTGTATCCAGCGTGTAAGAAAATTATTGAAAAATGTTTAATAGCTCAACCAAACTATGTCTGTTTGTATATATGAACGAGCATACATAAATGTTTACTTATTTAATTACATTTCTATTGCATTTTATATGTGAAAATAATTGTAATTAATTATGTGAAATTGACAAGCGGACATAGAAAACTGACACAACAAATGGCTGCATAATAATAAAAAAATTATTTTAAAATTTTTTATTATTATTTTAGCATAATTTATTGGTCAATCACAATGGAAATAAATACGTATTAAAAATGAAAATAAACTCTGCTTGCAAGCCAAGCACCGGTTGTTATTACTTAAATTGGCTACACAAGATAAAATACAGAGACTGTCACACGTACTTAGACCGTATAAGGTTGCCAAGAAACAGAAAAAAGAAATTAAAATTTTTATTCGATTTGACTGGCGACTTCAGAGAAATCGAAGGAGACTATTCATCATTTGCTAGTAATTAACAAATACAATAAACAACAGGAAAAATTAGTATTACAGTTTAAAAAGTTTATAGACAGTAAAAAACAGGTTCTTACAAGTTCGATATTTTCTTGAATGCAATGGTAACGAAACCGCAAAATTACAAAATTACGAAATTACAAGAATAGGGAAAACAAAAAAATCAGCTTATAGACACATACGACACATAAAAAATATTATTGTTACGATTTTATCCTTTTTAAAAATGTTGAAATATATGAGCTCGTAGATTACAAATAAAAATAAAAATAAATTTGTGTTTAATTTTAATTAAATTCTTTATTATTCGCACAATTTTGTGTGCCACTGTTAACAATTGTTTCTAAAACCAACAATTGCTTATTTGTTATTCCTTTGTATATGCCCTTTGCGATAAACAATAACAATTATCACACAATTGTTCTGTAGATCTTTGCAACGCAGATCTTCAAACCACGATTGCTTTGCTTCACACGCAACGCTTTACTTCACACAAGACTGACTGAACTTCTACTCCGACTTTGCATGCTTTGCCTTACCTTCTCGTAGGTGAAGGTTCGGGTCTTCGCCTTCTCGATAATTCTATGAATGTAAACAATGTGTTTACATTCATTTATGCTTACTTGTTTGTTGTTAGTGTATGTTGTTTACATTTGTCCTTGCAGTGTTGTCGTTGCTGGCTGGTTTACTTGTTTATCCCTTTTTCGTTATACTGATATTGTTGTTATATTTTTGTTTATTTGTTAATCAAGTAAAAAAGTCTGTTGTTTTGTTTTTGTAGCTTTTGTTTCACATTTTAATGTTAAACGATGTTACACCATTTCCATTTTCGTAACAATATCATATCACAAGTGAGTTTCCAGAAGTGTAGGTAAATAAAGTGTAATCTGAATGAAATGCCAGGATAGTTGTAGATTTAAGCACGAAATATGGTGATGTGCAAAATAATGAGGACTCCAATGTTGCACTCAGAGATCTATTGAGAGAGTAGGTAAAATGGGAAAATTCTTGATAAGTAACTGCACTTGTTCTCAGCTTATAAATTTTATTAAGGATTTCTAAATTGGGTTTGTTCTTATTTTTTTCTATGGAAACAAAGATTTCCCACATTCTTTTCAAAATATTTATAAAAAATTATAATATAGTCGCCGTGCACTATTAAGTAGTGTGTTGGCTTATGAGACATGAGGTCTTGATTCAAACCACAGGTCAGACGTCAAAACGAAAGTATGAAAAAAATATTTCCTCGGCGACTTCTTCTCAACATATTTCTGGCAAAAACTCTGAGAGTAAATAAAATTGCCATGAAAAGTTTCTCAAAAATTTATCGTACGGAATTGACTTGAAACTGTAGGTAGCACCACTAGCTAGGTTGTAGTCCTACCTAAAGGGTTGTAATGACCAAGTAAGCATATATAATAAAATTATTTATTTGTACTAATTCAAGTTCTGATGTTGTTCTAGAATGGTTTGTATTTAATAAACATCGCCTAAGCATGTGGTCAACAAGTCAAGAAGTAAGTTACGTTAGGCTAAACGGGCTGCCGCCTCAAGGGGGCACAGCTTACTCACATCCTGTAAGCTCCCGTTATAACACTGATATTACGTGTTCCGTGACTTAATTAAAGCTCCCGGTTGCCATCTCTCAACTGTTCCTAAAGTCTAATGAAAATAAAATGTTTCTCTAATCACTTTGCCTACATACTGGGTCTCTTCTTCTTCCTCGTAGTAGCCTTTGCAGAAGTCGTTATGAGGTATCCCCAGTCTAAAGACGAAAATAATCAGAGGTTAGTGTCTCTTTATCACTGCTATGAGGTTCCTCAGACTGAATCTTGATGGGTTTAACGCCAATTCTGTTCTATGTCGGGCCAAATCTGTCTAGTACTTCTAGAACTGCGTTCGTTATCATATCTAACCTCGGCCTTGTTGTTACTTTCGAAGTGCTCGTATCAAGAAACCCGTCAAATGAGTCGCTGTCTTGACGTCAGGAAGGCACAAGCCATACAAAATTTTATAATCGCAGAAGTTGTTTAAAGACTTTGACGATGTCTATGATCATTGGTAGACGTTAAACTTACAAAACGTTATGGTACATTGTAAGTTTAATGACGTATTGGTACTTACTATGTTAATTTCCTTTCGACTAAAGGGTACATTTAAATTATATGTAATTTAGAATGTCACTTCACATTAGTTTGTGAGGTTGCTCTCCATAGCTGGATGCCATATAACCAAATAGGCATTATAATGCACAAGATTTTCTAAATTTCTCTTTACCACAGTGATAAGAACATGAGTTCTTTCACTATTCTAATTTTTACATTCGATTTTGTGATACTCGATGGAAAATTAAATATTGAAGAACGTTATGTTATGTAAGCACTTGTGCATGTAAAGGTTAAGGTCGAAGTCAAGGGTTAGTTTTATACCCATAAGCCAATGGTGACCTCGAGCTGTTTTAGGTTTCAACAGTTTTCATTTTTGCTACAGCCAGCCAAGATGCTTTGTATTTTCTTCATCTGCCTCAGTATAAATGTTATGTACTCGTGGCTGGTAAAATTACGCCTGAGGCTTTACTAGATGCGTTACCCGTTTTTAGCCCAAATAAAATCATAGATTTTCAAAAGATCCAACTTTGATCGATTAAATGAAAATGTATTACCATTATAATTATGCAAATGCATTTCTAAAGCTGGAATCATTAATTTTTTTTTTAATGTTTCGTTTATTCAACTATTAAGTTCCATCATCTCTAAAGGATTCAGATGTTGCTCATGTATGTGTGTACATATTTGGAATTTTTTCAAACTCTTGAATTTTCTTCCCGCAGCTAACATTGAATATGTATGTACATGTTGTATGTGTGTATGTTATTTTATTTAACAAGTTTTGTAATAAATTAACAAAAATTTATAAAATTTTGTAGATGTGAATTTGCAATAGCCATACAGATCAGAAGCTATACAAACATTATGCATATAAATTTAATATCCAAATCAGGCAATTATACGATCGAAAAATAAATACAAAATGAAACAGGGGAAAACAATAATTCATGCTTCATGCATGCAATTACCATACCGTACCATAGTGCTACAATACATCTGTGCAGACAATAGTATTTTTTTGCCACGCTTTTTTTTTTCGTTTTCATAATGCAGGCATGGCAACCGCATTACGTTCTGAAAAAGCATTTTAACTGTGTTTCTTTTTCACATCGTTGTGATGCTATTTAAATTCGGCATGGCGTTTTATCGACACCTATTTGCCACTAACTTGACTGAGTTTACAACTAAAAACAAATGAAACTTTTCTTTTCCATTGCCTTGCTTTTACGGATTAAATGCAATAAAACTTGAATATAAAATGCTTGAATATCTTTTTTAATTTAATTAGCTTTGGAAATAAAGTTTACGATTCAAGTAAGTGATGTTGCCGCGGACTTAGGGAACAAGTGTTTCTACCAAGATAGTAAAAAAAAAATTATTTTGGGGCGAACGAAACGCCTCATTAATTTTTTAAAGATTACTTCAAGTAAACTTTATTCGCAGCCATGCAATTCGGATTTCATTGGAGAACTTTAATTATGTCATAATTTTTCGCATATCCCCAGTGAGGCAAAGATTAAATCCGTATCGAACTCGCTTGTCAATAGCATAATTATCATTATCGTATCAACCAAGCTAAATTCTTCCATTTTGGGCAAAGAGAAAACAAGTCAATAATCATCACATGGTACATTAATCGATCCAATGATGTTGTGCTTTTTAAATAAAACACAGGATTTTGAGTCTCCACTTCATCATAGTTGCGTTTTATCTTTTTTTGTCGCATCCGAAAAAATAAATTTTGCTGAAGTTAGCAAAATAAATTTTTTTTATAAGAATTTTGAGCCGAGCAACATATGCTCGAAGTCACCCCAGTCTAGTAGGTAGAAGAAATCAGTAATGAATCACTTTTCCGCTACTCATAAGTACTCATGAAATTTGGAGTATGAGTGAGTCAACAGTATTGAAATTTAACTACGCCGATTGATTCGTACTCACTACACATTGATTTGTAAGTACAAGTTGCAATGAGTATGAGTACAACGTTGGCATCGAACTCATAACATTCGAAATAATTTTGATACATACGTAGTAGTATGAGTATGATATTAAAATAAGTATGAATGCGGATAAGTATCAGAAATTATGAGTATGATTCGAGTTTACTCATCTTTTTGAATACTCATTGCTGATCTCTGTTAGGTAGTGAGGTCACGGCTCAAGATCAGACATCTCCAACAAAACGAAATATGAAAAAATATTTCTGCGGCGGCTTTCTCTCAGCAGATTTAAAATTGTCATAAAAATTTTCTAAAAGATCTGTCGTTTCAAGTCGACTATAAACTGTAGGTTCTGCCACTCATGTATAAAATTAATACATTCAACATCATTTTGACTGCAGGATTGTAAAATGTACGTATGTATGTATGTAAAATATGCTCGAAAATAATTTTTCTTTTAATCATACAGTTGTCTGTCAAACACAAACTGAACGTCAAATTCAGTTGTGGACTTCTTGACTTTTAAGTACAAAATTTTTAGAGAGAGGGTAAGGGCTTTAAGCTGTTAATATTTCAAAAGAAACGCACGAGTATGTTGTATTGTTTTAATAAATTTTGTCAAATGTCAAACACTTATTGTTTGCAACATATGTTGCCATGTTTAAAGTCTGTTACATACACACACACACATCAATGCATTAAGCCTTTATGACTTTTTTGACAACAAAATAATGAGAAGAATATTATTCAAGTGTTTGATTTATTTCGAAATTACAGAATAATAACTTCAGAACGCAATTTCCCGCTTATGAATCAAGAGTCATAACTTTTATTTCATGAAACTTATTTGTCGTTTTCATAAGAAACTCACATACATCAAGCAATACAATCCGAATCCTGCTGTGTTTTGATAAATGCGCACTAAGAAACCAAAATCAATATTTGAAACCCACAGAAATTCTCTTCAACTTTTGCAAGTCTGTTGCGAATAAGTTTGTGAAATTCTAAGTAAACATTTAAGCAACAACAAAAAGTGCGAGGGAAACCATATTTATACAATATTTTATTGGTTTTAAGCGAAATTAACAAAAAAAAACCACACCGTCAGATCATTTGTGGAATGTATTAAATCATTATTTGTTGTTGTTGTTGTTGTATTTATTTATTAATTTTTTTTTTTTGGCATGCGACTTCTCATGTTAACAAATTTTGCATAAAAAATTTACTTTAAAAGAATGAACTCTCATATTCATTCGCTCCTTTTTTATTCATTTTCGTTACTTTCTTATCCTAAAAAAGTGAGGCTAATAACCCTGCAATATGTTTCGAAATTTCTAAAGTTATCGAAAGTATGGCAAGCAAGCATTTTGTGAGTCCAACATCCTAGTTAGCAGCAAGCAGTTCAGTTTCCGTAAGGTCCGTTCTACTGATTATCTTTTGGCGTTATTCATTATTCTGACATGAAATTTGTGGCTCTCGATATTCTTAAAGCCTTTGACAGAATGTGTCATGGCCCACTTATATCGAAACTTATGAGTGTTTGTATTTATTTCTCTCGATTTATACCAAGCTTTCTCGACTTTTTTCCACCATAAGGTTGTTATAGATGTGATCCCTTAAGGCGAGTTCAAGTTGTGTTCTGTTTATCTTCAACTCTACTTTGTCCTTCTCTAACTTCTAATCCTATCTACTCTCTTGCAGATAACAACAATATTTGTCATTCATATTCTCTTAATGGTAGGTTGAGCCTACCAACCTAGCCTGGGTATTCAGGCGATGAAGCGTAATATGAATGACTTACTCACAATCAACCTACGGTTAATCACTAAATGGGTTCCAGAAAATACGTAAAAATTTAATGCTCGAAAGACCCAATGTTGTTTATTGACACACAAACGCAACGATAATATTCTGTCCTGTGCAGCTATAGGTGGATAAATATTAAGAAGTCAGAAGATCTTAATATCCTGGACATAAAAATTTAGTGTGATATTTGCTGCAATCAATATATTTGTCAAGTGTCGAAAGAAGGCACTTGAATGCCTCGATTTAAGTCGGTTCAAGAAATATTTCGGTTCATCGGATCTTCCTTACACTATTTATGTCTACTTATAACCGAAAATTCCATACTACTCCCATGGGGCTGTTGAAACGTTGTTTATTTTAAGGCTTGTCAACCGCGTACAGGAGAGTGCGAAGGTGCTCATTAATGACAGTAGAGTATTCAACTCTATTGATTAATTAGAGCACCGCCGCAATGTAGCCCGAGCACTATAAAGGGCTTTATTATCGAAAATCGTGTTTTCTTACGTAGCAATCTTCTTTTTCGCAAAGCACATCCATTTGTGGTCAATTGGATCGCAGACTGGATTACGGACAGAATTCATTATTTAGCCGGACTATTCGCATGTGAAACTCCCTATCTGCAGAAGCCTTTGCTGCAACTTGTAGTATAAAATGATTCAAATCTGATGACCTACAAACACTACTGCCCCTGACCAACTTCCCATAACAATGTTTTCTAATTCCAATACAATGAACAATCGTCCCTGAGTGTTGGTCGGAAAAAAAATAAAATTTTTCGTCTTTTTCCGTCGTAAAAATTATTTAAGAATTTATGAGACAAATCGGAATTTAGGACTTAGGTACAAGAAATGAAGCGAAAAGAATCCAAAGATTTAAAATAAATAATAAATGACTACTGTTGGTTGGTATAAAAGAAAAGTGAGATATTGAAATGAAACTAGAATTAGTCTGGCTCGATATACATATGTACTCGTATGTTTAATGTTCCGGTAAATCCGGGATAATTGTCTGTGACGAATTAAACACCAAATTGATGTTGTCCTTTTTGGGCATTAGCTATTGAATGCGCATCCATATTTGGGGGATACAGGTCGAGAAACTAAGTTGCGTGATAATAATGGGATGCAATTAAAAATTGGTAAAATATCAGCACATTGTGACTTGTGGTAGCTGTATTTACTAGACGTAGGTTATGGTTCATCTCCCATTAGTGAGCGAACAATAGGACAAACTAAAGGCCAGGGTTCAAGTCTCCGGTCAGACATAAAAACAAAGGAATTATAAAAAATAATTTATTTGGCGACTTCCTCTCAACAGATTTCTGGCAAACACTCTGAGAGCAAAAAAAAAAAATTGACATGAAAAAGTTTCTCTAAAATAGACTTTAAACTGTAGGTCCCGCCACTCATGTATAAAATTAACACACAAAACATAAGTGGTGTGAGAATCCAGGCCGTAATCCTGACAGAAAGGTTGTAATGGCTAATTATGTGTATCATGGGATTCATTATCCATTTGGATAATTACCTCCCACTACAGCTAACCGCACTAAACACGGTTCAGAAAAGTTTATTCGTCTTGTAAAGGTATGATGAACACCGCTTATTCTACAAGTGGCTATAAGTTTAGAATAGTTAGGGCAACTTAAGCTGATTCTACACAAACATGTTGTTCGGATATTTTTTTATATATAGTTTGACAGTTCTCTTATTGAGAGAGAGAGAGAGAGAAAAAATATTTATACGAACGGCTGCCAATATGTTATATTTTACATACGAAGGCAAATCGATTTGCCCGTATAAATCATGTAAAGCTTCCCGAAATGAGTGAATCGTGTTGCAGAAAATTCTCAATCATGTCCAGACAAGAACTACTGCTAGATTAGGTATATGAGCTATACTAAAGGCAGCTCCTAATTATGGCAATGCTAAAAAGCATTTTCTGAACTAAAGAACGTATTCTTTTAAAACTCTGTTTATAAGTTTCACTAATATGGTGTATTATTAAATAAAAAAAAATAAATAAAGAAAATAAAGAAAAAAGGAAAGAAAAACTAAACAAACGATTATAAATTTCGTTTAAGCACCCAAGTAGAAACATAGTCGTATCATGTGGTTTGGTGGGGAGTTAGCCTGTGAACTTTACTGGAAGACACCAAAGTTCAGACTTGTCTTCTCGGCTGGCTGTCTCTTACCCATAGTCTGTCTGTACTGTCTTTCGATACGTAAATATGTTTGTTTTGTCTGTCATTTCTTATACGTACGTTTTGTAGCTTGCAATACGTGTCTGTGTTTCTGTTCATGTTTTCTTTTTTTGTTCTTTTTTTTTTTTTTTGGGTAAAGTCGTCTTCTCAGTTGGTGGCAATGGCAACTAAAAGGAATGAAAAAAAAAACGAAAATTAAACAAAAAGTCTTCTTCTTCTTCTTTAAATGATTTGCAGACGGCATATATTTTGGTTTCGTACTATACATGCGGGTTTCCTTAGCACAGCTAGCGATTTTTTTTCCTTTTTTTCTTTTTGTTACTTGTTGTCTTCATTCGACAAGTTAACAAGTTACAGCAATAACAACAAAACGAGAAGCCAAGTCAAATCATGTGAATTATAATCTTACCAACCAACCACACTAGCATCGCTAGCAGCAACATCAAAATCGTTTTCATCATGTATGAGCGTTTAAATTTAAGAAGTCTTTGCAAAAACAAAAAATTTTTTTTTTATTCACGTGTACACTGTGAAGCGAAAACGATGCGAAAAATGGAAAAGGAGGGATTATTTAAATGTTTAAAAAGTTTAAAGGATGAGCAGCATAAATACACCATTTAACACTGCTCAGTTATAATAATAAAGAGGCTTTAAATACTGTTCACCGACATACATACGTACATAAATCCTTAACATTTCAAGAATATTTGTTTAAAACTGTGTTTAGAATTATATGCCTTGGTGTTGCATGCATGCATATTTGAGTCTTATTGGTGTTTAAATTGTGTAATAAAACACCATCATTTAGTAAAAACACCAGAAGGAAGTTGAAGCAAGAAAAATGTCGAAACGACTAAAAACCAACAACATGCCAAAAAGTTTAACAAGCTAAAAAAAAAAAAAAATCACAAAAAAATAAACGAAAATATGGTGTTAAATGGAAAATTATAAATGATTTAAAAGAAGTTTCAGTTGCTGTCTCTTATTCTGTTGCTCACATTTTCTTCCTTTTTTTTCATACATACTTTTGGCATTTTGTTTGGGATGTTGTCTGTTGATTCTTTTTCTTGCAAAATATTTTTTTTTTTTGCTAAAGTTATGCCAAAACCAACAGAAAAACTGAATAAAATAACACCATCGGATAAAATTATAAGCCACACATAATTAAGCCCAAGCACAACACCTGTTGACGTTATTTAATGACGTTTTAAAAAATGGATTTTATTTCTCTTTTCTATGAAATTTATAAAATGTAGTGACATTGAAAAATCTTTTAATCTTTAAATTTAAAATCAAAAAATATTTTTTGCTTCATAAATATTTAAAGTACGTACTTTACTTCTGTACTGTACTTCTGGTAGCCTACTTCTACCGTCTCCGTTTATATCATCGAACCCTTTCTCAATTAATTTATTATGTGTACTGTTATTTATATGACGTTATTCTAGGCCAAATCTTGCGTTATTGTTTGACTTGCATTTTAATCAACTTTTCTATTTTTTTTGTTTTTAATTTTCCTTGTATTCTAAAGGATTTTTACAAAATTTTGAAAAATTGAAACTGTTGTACTGGACTGGTAACTGTTTTACAATAAAATTTAATTTCAATTTAAATTTTAAAAATCGCAGAGTATGATTAGCGACTAAGTAAGTAAGCAAGTAAATCGCAAGTTATTCTCCTTCATACAATCTTCTACACATGGCACGAAGCAATCAATATTGTAGCAGTTACCCAAGCTTTTCTCATTGCCTGTCACTGACAATAGATTTATTATATACATGCATACATACATACATAATTGAACATTACAACCCTTCAGTCAGGTTTACAACCTAGCTTCTGACATCACTTATGTTGTGTTTGTTAATTGTATACATGAAAGGCGGGACCTACACTTCAAAGTCGATTTTTGAGAAATTTTTTCATGGCAATTTTTGTTTACTCTCAAGCTGGATTCACGCATTTTTGTTCCGAAATAATTTTTTTATATGGAGTATGACGTTTCTCTTTTTGAAAGAGAGAGAGAGAGAGAGAGAGAGAGAGAGGAAGAGAGTAAATTTTGTTCGGAGCAATTTCAGCTTGAATTGGTTTAATTTTAATTTTTGTTCCGAAACAATTGCAAACAGTGCTGCCAGATACTTCAGTTTTATAAGTAAATTTGATAGAAAATTGATAAAAGGGTAAAACTAATACGTCGTTTACAAACATATTTCATATGGTAGCCTTGTTTTTCCAGAACAATTGTTCGAAGTAAGTGAATCGTTTCAGAACAAACTTTTACAAAAACCAAAATTGTTTCAAAATGTTTGTTCCGAAACCATTTACCATCTATTGAGAGGATTTGAACCGCTAAGGCTAAGACGAATTCTGTGTAGATTTATTACAGTCCTAATATTTATTTACTATGAACAAAGATTTCCAATATAATCTTCATTGCATCCATTGTTTATGTTGAGATCCGCTTTATTCAAAGATTTTATAGTGAATAGATATGCATTTCATCGTGCCAAATGCTATTCTGACGTCTGTGGACAGTCTGTAAAATGTAGGGTGCTATTCATTCGACTTTTCTCTTGTGATATCCAGTATATTTGGTAGGTCTATACGAATACTGCTAGGCAAAAATTCTGCTTGCTGTTCTTATAGCTTTATTTCGACACTTAAAAGGCAATTAAGATTTCCTAAGGTTTTGATTCTTATTATAGAAATTCCTAATTAATTTTACGGGTCCATATTAACTTCACCTCAGTTGTATTAATAAATATTCGATCTTTTGTTTTGACAAACAATTCATAGACCTCCTTAACAGATTCTTCCTGTGCCAAAGATCAGAGGTTCATTAGACTCTTGGATTTATTTATGCTCACTGAGTTCTCTGAATCTGTCATTTAAAATGTATTAACAATTAACCCCTCACAGACTGTTCCAATGAAATTAATATCGAGCGTTTGTTTTTTGAGTTTGTTGCGGTTTGTTAACACCATCCCACATAAAAAAAAATTAATTTAAAAAAATGGAAAAAAAACTGTGAAAAAGAAAACTGTCATTAAAATAAATCCATGAAATAATAAAAAAATAAATTTTTGTTTGTTAGAAAATAAAAATAAAAACAAACCAAAAAAAAGAAAAAAATTCTATCTGGTATCTGGTATATTAATGACGGCGATGAAAGGCTGCAAATTATTGGTTTCATAAACCAACATTCAGACAACTACTGCTGCAACGAGACTGAATGTATGATCGAAATAAAATATGTGTGGCAATATGGCTATAAAACATTTTACCAGATTTTAAATGAGATTTTTTTTGTTGTTGTTGTTGTTGTTGTTGTTGTTCAAATCTGTTACACGTTAATAAAAATAAAAAAAGAAAAAAGTGTGGGTTGTATGCCTTAGGTTTCGATGTTGTAATCAAACATTTCTATTCCAATGAATTTCCCACAGATTCTAGGAAATCTTCAACGTTAAATCAATTCAAATAGCCGTAGATATACTATATTTATTTGTTTATAAAACTATAAATATTTTGAATAGAATTAGAATAAAAATCGTAATTATTATTGAAGACATTCGAGTTTTAAACCAAACGATTGTGATTAAAATTAGATTCTAGGAATTTATAAAACAAGCCAGGCAAGAAAAAAAAAAGAAGAAAAAAAGATTATTTGATGTACTATTACTTAATTTATGTTATTGTTTATTTAAGTGTCTGGTATTGTTAAAAATTTAAAATATTTCTCATCCGAACCTTTAGGCAATTAACACATGAATTGTAGATTTTAAAGCCTATGAAAAACATGTAGCGTTTATGTTGTGTTTTGTTTTTTGGATAATTTCGATTTACTAAGATTGGAAATTTCCAAAAGTTACCCGCTGTGTTTGCTTTTGTTGGTCGTATTCTAAAATCCTGGTATTTTGCTTTGCAGTCAAATTATTATTGTTTAAACAACGGGAGCACCATGTACATTTGAAAATTTACAGAAAAAACACCATACAAGTTATGTTTTATTGTTTGGTTGGTTTTTATCTCTTTTTCTGCCTCATTTTTAATGTCCTTTTTTCACTTTTTTTGTTTTTTTTTTTGTTTTTTTTTTTTGTTTATTTTTTACTACCAATTTTGTGACACGAACAGCTACACCATAACTGGATTTGAATTATGATCGAAATATATTATCGTACCACCAACCTAACCCAACAGAGCCAAAAGTCAATAGCAATAAAAGAAAAAGATAAGTGGAAAACAGTGGAAATATTTATGGATAATGTCGCTAAAACAGACAATACGCCCTACGGTCTACAGTCATAAGAAAATATAAAAATTTCCAATGCAAAATGCATGTAAAAAACACGGTTGTAGCAATAAAAACTAGTAGAACAGTAGTGTAGTTAACCAAAATGCTAAAACATATCCGAAAATTATAAACAATTAATAAGTTAACCCTTTAGCCAAGACTAGAACCTAGCTTCTAGCTACTGTATAATATCAACTCCGAATAACATTTTTGATTCCCAGAGTATTTACCAGAATACTGCTGAGAGAAGAAGTCGCCAAAATATTTTTTTATCAAATTCTGTTTTTGTTCAATATGTCTGAGTCAGCGGTTGAACCGTTGGATATGGTCTAATAAGCTAACACACTAACTACTAGACTACGGCGACGATTTTATTTCTCTATGCAAATATCTTCCAGTTAAAACGCTCAGTAAAGTTTGCCACTTTACCACGGATTTGGTTTTTGTGGCCATACGTGAAGTCTCTCATGTACAGGGACAAGCCAGCTTTGGAAAACAACATATAGCTGTAATCGGAATTCTAAAAAAATTATATCAGTTGTGAGGCCTTTTGATAGACCACACAAACGCTGTTCAATTTGTATTAGAAATAAATAATTACACTGTGCACCAGACAAAAACACTCAGCTAATGGTTAACAGAAGTCGACTAATATTTCCATTTTTCTCAAATATTATTATTTCGCTTTGCGCAAACATTAGCCGACTTCGAGTAGTCACTCAAACTAGAAAATAGCGAACTTTCGACAAACACTTAACATCCATTAAAAATTTTGAAAATTTTTAACTTAAAGTTCTTTTGATAAGATGACGTATGTACGTATGTATATATAAAATCTAACACGACTGTTATACTCTTTAAATAATAACTACGGTGCAATATCAATCTCCTTACACACGTATTTTATATTTAAAAAATATGAAAAAAAAAATCGCATTTGCCAAGTTTACCTTATCAAACCTCATAGCATATTAAGAGCCATTATTACAACTTGCCGTTAACTAAAGGGAGGATTTTATCTGGCAGATAAATTGTTTTTCGTTATTATAAGTGGCCAATAAGATAGAAGTGAACGCTAAGCTAAAGGGAGGATTTTCCTACCGGTAACTTTTAAAGCTAAGTTTATGCCTGAACTTGCCATATTATCCATTATTTTCAATATGGCAACTTGTAATATAAACAATATAACCGACACTGCCATATTTTTGAAAAAGTTAACTTTCTTTTATCTGTAAGTTGTGATAACGAAAATAAGTTAAAGGTAACTTTACAGTTCCCTTTAGCTAAAGGTATCTTTAACTAAACCCAAGTTTAACATCAAGTTGTAATAATGGCCCTAAGTCAGTCGAATAATATATATATATATTATATATATATATATATGTACCGTTAAAGGCCCATTCCTCCCCTTTTAAGAAAGTTTAAATTTTGGACATTAGAGCGCAGAATGCGAGGTATGAGAAATATAAATAGTTTGTGTTTGGCAACCATTCATTACACTCTACAACATGATTTATAAGACAATACAAAGAAATAAATCTCGTTGAAAAAAACATTACTTGAACATAAAATTAAGTTTTTTAGAACTTAGCCCATTTTTTATTTTTAAACCCAAAGAAATAACCTGAAGGATGAAATCAACCAACCGGCCTAGTCTATTAGGTAGTGTATTGGCGTACTAGACGTGATGCCACGGTTAAAACCCTAGGTCAGCCATCTTCAACAAAACGAAATAGAAAAAAAATATTTCTTCGACGACTTCCTCTCAGAGAGTAAATAGAAAAAATTAACTTTAAACTGTAGGTCCCCAACCATTGTAGGTTAACACATACAACATAAGTTGTGTGAGAAACTAGATCGTAATCCTGACTAAACGGTTGTAAAGAGCAATTATGTATGTATGCATACACACATGTATGTGAAGATATCATTTCAGAAATAAATCTATATTGATGACCCTGATTAACATGAGAACAATCAAATATAAATTGACAGCCGTATGCTTCGGTTGACTGTGATTCACAAGTGATGTTTCTTGATATCCTTGATAGCTTTTAATCAGCAGTTACTATGAATTTGCTTAAGAAATTGGCCGATTACTCTGCCTCAGACATGATCCAAAAGTTAAATGCAGGAGTTTAGTGATTGCATTCCTTTGATCAACAAGGATTTCTCCGAATTAAATTAAGAAAATTGATTACTCTCAGCATTTCAATAAAAATACTTTAGCAAGCAGGGGTAAATAAAATCGTTTCTCATCATGGCGATTTTGTTTTTATTGTTTTAAATCAAATAAGTCGTAAAATGCCAAGATATTACACTCGTAAAAATTTATGGTAAATTATACTGAAATCTGACTGCTTGTGTAGGAAGACAACGTTGTCTTAAAGGCCAATTTAAAGCGAAATAAAAACATTTTTTCTTCTTTTTTTTTTTTTAAACTGTGGTACAACAAAATGTCAATGTTTTCGGTGTATTTTTTTTAATTTTTTTTAAATTAATGTCAGTCACACATTTACACCGTTGACATTGTCTCTAAATAACACGCCCTCTCTTTTTGTATATGTCTGTAGCTGAAATTCGGCTGACAAACTCACAGCCAACAACCATTTGAGACAGGAAAAATGCATCACTCACTTATTTAGTCAGTTATTCACTTGGAAACAAAGAGCACATCATCCATTTAATCAATGGCTGGCTGCTGGCCATTGATATTAAAATAAAAAACTTTTTGTTTTTCTTTATTTCGCTGTTTGATGAAAAATTCATTACTTTTAGGTGGTTGTTGTGTTTTTTTTTGTGTTTCTTCCTTTTTTTATTTATTTTTCCATCACACAGAAAAAAATTTGTTCTCGTATTTTAATTTTTTTATTTCATTTTGTTTTGAGAGGGGGAAGAAAATGAACATGACATAGGCGGGTTAAAGTATAACCATATGTCTTGTATTCTTTTGTTTCAATTTGGTTTTCAGTTTTTTATTTTTATTTGTATTTTTTTTTTATTAAAGAAACGCCAAAATGTTTATACATTGTCTTCTTATTCTATTAAGAATTATTTAAAGCATCAGATAAATAAACAGATTTTCCCCCTTTTTTTTCTGTCTTTGTTTTGTTGTTTGGTTTCGGGATTAGTAATAAAAAAAATTATGAGGTAATATTTTTAATTCGTTTATAGACAGAAAATATTCTTGTTCGTTTATATATTTTCCCATTTCCTTTTGACTGCATTAATAAGCTGTTTTGTGTTAAATTTAACACATGTTCGTCGTAGTGGAATATGAAACTCATTTATTGGAACATTTATTATTAGGTTACGCCATCAAATTAAAATAAGTTGTTGTAGTAAAAAGTCTTTCATTCTTCTTCTAATAGGCGGCCTTAGTAATCTTTGTCTATAATTGTATTATTGAGGATTGAATATTGCTTACAATTATTCTTTGACCAACACAAAAATGCAAAGAAGTCTCCGTAATCCTATAACGAGAATTTAATTCCACTTCTCGTAGATTTGTTGTCTAATGTTTGAGTTTCAATTGTTTTCTATTCTTTTGATATTTATTTTGTAACATTGTGAAAACGCAATCAACACATTGAACCTGAATTCACTGTTGTTCTAAAACATATATTATGAATGAATATGCGATGCCAAGTCAAATGCGGGTTATTATCTTCAAGCTACTTGTCAATAGCCTTGTGTAGTACTCAAAGCACTACCCCAACAAAAGTTTAGTCAAGCCGTTTGACTTGAGAAGGGCTCTCGGCTTCGTTTATCTTTCTTTTCACTGATTATACTCCTTCAAACTCTTTACTAATCCACAAAGAGCATCAAACCTCATCAGAAGCTACCTTCCTAGGGAGCTAATCTACCTGTGAATTGCTGCATATTTTCACATGGCCTAAGATCTAGTCACAACTGGCTGATACAGCTTTCTTTTCTAATCCCAAATTCACCTCCTATCAACTGAGTGCGATCTAGCAGTCATTTAGTATTACTATGTTACTTTCTGTTCACGTTGTATTGAGCACATCTTTCAATGGAGTAAACTTTTGCTTGAAAGCAACTCACAATTTTACCCGTACTTTACTCAGGGACCGAACACCCCCACTTCCGTTACACTACATGATCTTGATCCATTTGTATACCCCCTCATAAGGCACGTATGTAACAATCTAATTATTATCTTAGCTAGGACATCGCCAACGTAATGAAATTTAAAAACAAAAATATTTCTTTCGGTAACTTTCTCTCAACAGTTTTCTAACAAGAACTCTGAGGCTAAACAGAATTGCGCTGTAAAGTTTCTCCGGAGTCGATTTTAAACTGTAGATTCCGCCACTTATGGATATAATTAACATATAACATGAGTGGTCTGAGAAGCCAGCTTGTAATCCTAAACTAGAGGGTTATAATAATCAATTAAGTGAGTAAGTAGGACATCTAAAGCACAGTTACGTGCACAATTTTCAGGTCACGATTTACCCCAATGTATTGCTCGTTAGTCATTATTGTTCTTAATATCGTTGGCAAGGTTATATCATCGGAAGCTCTGCTCTATGTCTTGCTAACTTCACTTGACCTTTTTTTACCTTCAATGCAACGATCAATGTTGATCAATAAAAAATCCATAGAATTCTTCCGATGTATCAATAGTCAAACCGGTTATTTCTGAAGCATCGATGTATATCATCCAGCTGTGCCACATTTAAAATTGTATTATGAGGCATAATTTCCACAATTGTGTAATATTTTTAAAATGATGGGAGTTCATATCTCGAAACGTTCGTATATCAATAAGAGCTCTCTTTTATATTTTTTTTTATTTTCTTTTGTAAGATAATTATTGAACTGTTTTGAGAATGTCTGAAGAAATATTTTTAAATCCAAGATGTCAGACGGCTGAAGTAGAGCGCGTCTTTAACCATTAAGCCTCTGTTGTGTCTCTGCCGTCCTCTATTACAGACAGCATGAACCGCTTAAAAACATTTAAACAATTTACTCTCATGTTCTAAACTTGTAGATGTGTCTGTATGTATGTATGTATGTCTGCATATGTAGTTCTTGTGAAACAGTGTTTAAATTCATTCCCTTTTACTTTCTTTATTTTGCTCACTACTGACTCAATTGTTATTCCTGCGGGATTTCCATTTCCGTAGAAGTTTAGCTTTCGGGTTGCTTCCGCATTTATTGTTTTGTTCGCCATCTATTTTGAACAATTCTATTCACAATAATGGATACAAAATACAAGGTCATCCAAGTTCATGTTTCTATCAGCAATAAATATTTTCTTTTGCTCATAATTTATTGAATTTTGGAATTAATATTGAACTGCCGATAGTTATTCCATTCATATGGTGAATATTAATGCGAATATATTTTGTTCTGTCAGTTTTAATCTCCTAAAATCTTTACCAGCTGGCCAGTGCTGTAAGCTGTAAGCACCTAGTCCGCAGCATTGGCCTAAGCAAAAGTAAAAGTAGAAACATGAGTGCTTAATGGCATTGCAAAACTGATCTGCAATCATATAGGAAACTTTCACAAAGTTTCCCTCAATTAATTGGAAACTTTTTTCGATTATATATGTAGCCGTTCAACAGGAAAATTGAGTGTCAATTGAAGGCCTTCGTATGCAACTCTGCAGACACTTAAGTAAAAAGAGCAGAGCAGTATTTTTTTTATTTTGAATACATTTCCACAAATCTATGGAATATTTCAGGGGTGCAGTGTTTTCATTTGAAACCAAATTGATGGTTTAAAATACATCTTCTTTCTTGCATATGAAATTGCTTGAATAGTTTGGTCACACGGAGTGTACCAAACAATTTGCACAGTGTTAGTAATAAAGAGAAACTAGGCCGTAATCCAGACTGAAAGGTTGTAATGGCCAATTATGTATAGAAATTTTAAAATCGGAATGTTCTATCCAGGAAGTTAATAATTGAATCACTTAATCGACCTAATGTGTTATTGAAAGTTTATGATCTAATGGGAACAACAGGTTGGCATAAAGTGAATTCAATGCTGAACTTTTTTTGATGCTACTTTCTAGCCTATACTCCTTTCTCCTCACGAAAAATATAAATAAGTTCTTACTGGCAACATGAACAACGCAGCATGAGCATTTTAAAAATAACAAAGGAGATATCAGATGATTATGCTTCTTGAATAAGTTCAACAAAGTTCCAAGTAAAGCGTTTCAGGGCGGTGGTGTATTTGAAAGGCCAACCTATAAACGACACGAGCTATCTCTGGTTTTAAA
>QOCX01000567.1:76102-91434 GCA_005959815.1 Sarcophaga bullata
ATCGGGCTATAAATCTTTTTTCTTATTTTTTATTAATAAGATAAATTTGTATGACATTAGAACTTTCGCTCGGTGTTTAGCACAGCTCACCGGGTTCTATATTTACTAAAACGAAATTGTATATAAAGATGATATTCATATATTTGAATGTCTGCTTTTGGCCTCTACGTATACATTAAGTCGAACGATACTCATCAATTGGAGAATTGGTTTAGCACGAATCAATTCATCAATGTTGGGGTATTTTTGTTTGCAAACCATATTTCTAAAACTGTCCACAATTTGTATATCAACGGGTTCAAATCAAGATGCCCTTCATTAGGAAATGAAATATGCTATTAATGAAAAGTCCACGATTGATTCTGAAACACAGAAAGGTTTAACTGTTTCTTAATAAAGTTTAGCCTGTATTTAGACGTCTTTGTCACAGAAATGTAATTAGTGGCCCATCATAAAAGCACTCCGTCAAACTAGGACTGAACTGGGTGATGACCACCAATACAGAGGCAACTTAGATGACCGTGCATATAGCCTCTTATTTTTTATGTCAGTATGCTTCAGCAAAAAACATTCGCATTCTTCCAAAATATTCTTTTATTTCAAAGCTCAAGCTTTTACGGACATTTATTACTAATTCTAATCTAAAGATCCGGTGGTTCCCAATGGAACCATTGAAGATTTGCACTGATGTCTCAAAGATGACTGACATTGTGGATTGTGGTATATTTATTCATAGTTCTGATATTAAATATTCTGATAGGCTACCTGACTACTGTAGTCTTTTCCAAGCAGAGGTCATGGCAATTTTAAAAGGGGGCACCATTTGTTTTTAATTGGCGCGATTTTCCATTATCTTGCTTTACGCGCACAGACTGATTGCGACTAAGTCAATAACGGACGTAATTTCAATGTTCATTAAGACGTCACATTGGAAATTGTGTTGGTGATCAGCTGGCTTCTATAGCAGCTGTGGGTCTGAGAAACCGAAAAAAACTGTTTTTCACCTCATGTGTCATTTTTGATCTCTCACTTTCTGACATCTTTAACAATGTATTGCTGCAATAGCAAAATTTATTATTATTTCCTCTAGGGAATGTTTGATCCCTAGGTGGAAATGATTGTGGTATCGTAATAAATCTAAATGCTGTTCTAAGTGAGACGTCTTCCTTCCTCCTTTTTTCTTGACCAAATATAAATTCCAATTCAATTGTATTCAATTTCTATTTCGGTTTGATTATTTTTATCTTGCTAATAGCAAGTAAATGTTTTATAAAAATGAAAGAAAACACTTGAACAGGAAACAACCTTTAAACGTTTACCAGTTGCTTGGCAAATATAAAGAATTTGGCAAGCAATCTTTCTGTTAAGCTTAAAATGTTAAAAGAAATGTCATTCACAAAAAAGAAGATATAAATTAAAAAAGAAACATGTACGTAGAAGACCATGTATATGCTCTATGAATTGATCTTCCATTGAATTTACAACAAAACACTCGAATTCATCTCAGTGTGAAGAGAAATAATTTCTAGAACGTAATGCTGCGATTTACGGTCTTGTGTTTACCATACTCTTGTTCTCTAGGCTTAACCAAGGGGTGCAAAAGACGTCCTGTAAAACTTCATTTAAATTCAGGTATTTTTCTTTATTGTTTTTAAATTGTATTTCTCGTCTTTGTTTAAATTTTTTTCTATTTTTTTTGGTTTTTTTTTTTTTTTTTTTGTTGATGATTTTATAAGCCAGTCACGTTGCCGTCACTTTTATTTTACAATCTTGTTAATAAAGTTTTTCTTTTCTGTTTTTTTTTTGTTTTTGTTTTTGTTCTTATTCTTATTTTTTCTTTAATTATAATTAAACTTAATGAATTTTAATACATTTTCATTTTCAGTTAATGGATTTCCTTTTTTCTCTCCTTCGTCTTAAATAGAATAATTATTTGCTATTAAAATTTATCCTCTTACTGCTGTCAGTTGCTGTCATATATTTTGTGTTGTTTTTTTTTTATTTTGTTGTTGTTTGTTTGTTTTTTTTTAACTCTTATTATTATTGAAGTAAATCTACTTATGTTTTGTATGTTGTTGTTGTAGTCTCTTTTTCCTTTTAAATGTTTCTTTTCATCTTGTCACCATGTTATTCATTCATTCATTCATTCACTCATTCAGCGTTTTTTTTTTGTTGACATTGTTGATTTGGCTAGTGACGAAGGTGTGGCTGTGTCACTTAAAGAGACATCGTAATAAAAACGGTAGAAAGTAAGGCGTGAGTGAGTGTCAGAGAGTGCATTTCTATGTAAAAGGTATTGCAAAAGGTGTAAAACGTTAATTTTCGCGCATTCATTGTGTATTTTAATCTCCTTTTCTTCATGTGTGTAAAATGTTTAACGCGTTTTTTTGTTAGTTTGTTCGAGGTTTTTTTTTATTCTAAAGTTCCTGTCTTGAAGTGTGAACATTTTTCATTAACTTTATTTCCATTTCATTATTCGTTGTCCCTGATGCCTCCTCAAACTGTCGTAACAAATGAAATACGGTGAAATGTATTTCGTAGCTTTGTATTGGCAAGCTAAGCATAGTTTAGTGCAGTTAAAGAGAAAATTTAATCAAAATTAAATTGTTTTTTGCACATTAAATTACTTACTTACTTAATTGGTCATTAACGATCTGCATTCCAACTATCTTTGCTTCTTACGCGCCCTTCACCAATTGAGCACACCCAACTCGATTAGAAGGCTTCCCAAATTTATTCCTTTAATTGGTCATCCTCTTCGGCTGACTTCTGAAGACCTTCGCATCAAATACACCCTTAGTTTGGGTGATCCTCTTCCATCCAGAACGCATGGCTGAGCCAACGCACCCTGCTTCATGTTAATGCGCTGCACAATGCTTACATTGGTTTAGGAGTTCATACAGCTCACTATTAGATCGTATGTGTGATATCCATCGCCAACGCGCATTGCGTCCTATATAAGATTCTTTACGTAGGACTTATCTCTCAAATTGCTCCAAGACTGCTGCATCTGTCCTCAATAATAATCCATGCTTCTGCACCATAAAGAAGCACGGGAGGATGAATGACTGTAGAAAGCTATAAGCAGCGCTTGTTGCAAAGAGTGAGCCTAACATTATTTTTGCTGGTAACTCCGCGTTATGATAAATAAATTCATTAACAACATCCAAAGTATAATTATCTTCCATAATCTGGATCCGATGCGTTTCTAGTGATGCGATGCTTTTTGCTTTAACTTCAAGTAGATATTAAGGGTTTAGTTTATTTTACATGAAGTATAATGACAATTTTTGCATTTGATATGCAAATACTGACTTATTTAATTTACATTTTTAAATAACTAATAGCGCTTTCATGTTTGGTATCATGCCAATTTTTTTGTCCTCAGAAAATATTAGAAATTTTCAATCATATTGACAACACACATAGCAAATCAAACCGCCAATAATCATGTCAAACAAATTGGTTGTAAGCAAATAATTTTCCCCAAAGGCATACTCTTATTACATTCACAATCAATGAACACTAGAAAGCTTGAAACCATTAGCACTCATAAAATGCAGAATGCATGTCATGCGATTCATTAAACTTATTTGCTGGCATAGCCACAAACACCACAGAACATTTTTATAGGCCAAGTTATTAAAAAGACGTTTGTAGGCTTCAAAATATAGTTTTAGTCAAATAAAATAATAAAGACTTACAAAAACAAAATGTACAACCAAAAATAAACGCTTAGAAGACATTTGTAATGGAGGAACGGGTTTTGTTTGTCTCATATCCAATAAACCACATCTATTGTGAGCAATTTTTCATCTTTTAATGGCTTACGCCGACATATTTATTAAAGTTCCGCAGCTTTTTCCGGGCAGAGTGCATGGCAATTGTGAAAACAACGCAATATCTTTGAGGTGGCGAGATTTTCCTTAAAAATCTCTTGATTTACTCGTACAGCCAGATTGCGATTAAGTCCCTAACGGACGTAATTTCAACGTTCGTCCTTGTCCATGAATGCCAAGGATTACTCAGGGAAATTTCAGATCATTCAAAGACAACTTTTGTATGAGTTCCATGGCGTAGTGATATCGTTGAAAATTGCATTGCTGATGAGCTGCTCAGACCCGATAAGGAACTCGTAAACTCCAACATGGTACATAGCAAAGGTACCCCGATTGCTCAATCCCATTGGCAACAGGAATGGGATTGAGAAACACTCCTGGACTCTGCTGAACCCGTATGGATAAGAAGAGGACCGACTCACTTCCGTTTTTAAATTGTATTGCCATTTATTGCACAATAGCGATTCCTACAATCCACTGTCGTTTTGATAGACATGCCGAAAGACTTTTCATTCCGGCAATTGACTTTTTCATGAGCTGTGCATCAGATTAGTAAGCAGCGACTGTCTTTCACCTCATGTGTCAGAGCTCTGCTATTGTCTTAAAGAGACGAAGGTTTTTGAAATCTCATTTCGTGTCATCTCTAATCGAGCTCTCTAATATAAAGATTGTTGCAATAGCGAAATTGATTTTGCACTCAGTCTGGTTTTCTGCAGGGAATGATTGATTGTATGTTTCGGGTAAAACTGAATGTGGTATCACAATGTGTCTGGCCTAACTTTGACCTCTTTCTTACTATTTCCAAATTTTCTTTTTTGTTTAATTTAATTATTTCGTATTAAAAATTACGCACATGAATGACTCATCACTTCCGACATGAAAGTAACCTCCGAATGGTGATGCGAGTATCCCAAAAATATTTACAAATTCAAAAAGAGCGCCATTAGTATGGGTATTCAGCTACCCGACAATAATGATAATAAAAAATTGTTTCGATTTTGTTTATCAATGTTTTCATTAAGATTGCCTTAGGTTAGAGTGGTAGCTTTGATACCAAAAGCTCACTTGGACATGCATAGCGGACCTTTGTGACGACAAAGGTGAACGCAGTCCCTGTAATGATCTTCCAAACCCGGCAGGAAGAAGTTGGTCAGCGGAAGGGCTGCGTATTTAAAACACGAGTATCCCACGCTGGAAAACCAGCCCAAAAGCTTAATAAACGAAGCTATATCCTTGACATCAATGGACGATACTTCGTCAAGGCTGACAAGAATTGGAAAGCCAATAAGCTATATCTGCACCTCGCAAGAGATGGGCATTCAGAAAGAAAGTAGATAACAGTCTCCTTTTCTTCGGCGGATCTGCACCCACTGAAGAAGCCGTTAAATAAAAGCTGCATTCTTTCCGCGTGTCTTCCCATAAAATAGTGACCTGTAAGCATGGCTAGTGTGATCGAGATGACGTTATGACCAAGTGCAAGTAACTGGTTAATATACCTTCTATCCATTGAGGGCCAAGTGAGCCTAGCGGTGGAGCACTATTCATTAAACCAGGATACGAAGGCGTCTCGCAAGAATTTCAGCTTTAAAGATGTAAAGTGCTTTCCTAAATCGATTGAAGAGGATTCCGTAAGAAGTGTGCCAGTCCTGGCGAGCTACAGTTTCCCGGAATGTTACTTAAACTGAGCACCAAAAATATTCACCACGATTTTACGTGTCTAGACTGAGGGATCTAAGTACCCACCCTCTGATATATACCGAACTAATCTCAAAAAACATATTATCATAAATAGTAATGGAGCCTCTCAGGCGCCGATCGGTTGCAAAGGGTTAATATTATGTTACCAGGAAATATGGGTGGCATATTTAGAATATTTTAAGATCTAAAGTGGTATACAACTCCAACATGTTGTCACCAACCATTTTATCGGGCTCCAAAACAATTTACAACTCGTGAAATGATAATCCCCTGACCATTGTTTGCAAATAAGTTCAAGTTTTGATAGATGTCAAGTAAAATTAAATAAAAAAAACAATTAATTTTATTACAATTTCACTTGAAAACTGTAAAAAGAATAATTAAAATTCACTTTCAAACAAATTGATTTATTAAAACTCCCTAAAAGGGCGGTGTTCGCAATAGTAGATCTTATTTGGCAATTTTAACGCAAATATTTGTTACTCTTAAAACTTTCAGGTATCAATTGATGCAGGAATCAGCCATCAATCAGCAACATGTTGGTTTCATTTTTTCTCAAACGTCGTTTGCTTCTGAGCACTGACTATGTCAACAATTCCGAATATAGGAATAAAAAAATAGATATTTTTATCTTTTTCTCGGGTTATGGTATGGTGACGTTTCTGTTGCCAACACGCGATTTAAAATGCGTCACATATTCACGCAAAAAACTAATTTATTGACTACGAAATTCTAGAAAGACATACTTTTTCGAATTTTTCAAGCAATTTTGTATGTCAAGAATTTAAATTTTATGCTCGTGAGACTTCATAATTTCGATTCGTTTAGAAAATGGCCTGAAGAGAGTTAAGCGAAAATGTTATCCAAAATTTCATCATGAAATCGGCTTTGATCTGCATTTTTATATGAATACGCCTTCACTCCCATAGTGTTAAAAGTGTTTTTCATATGGCAATACTGACCTTAAGATCACGTTTCCTCCTTTTTTGAAATATTCGAAACGAAACTTCCAAAATGTGGGCAATGCGAGGTTGGATCGACAAATGCATTACTTTTTGAATACACAGGTTCTGCGTAAAAAAAAAAAACTTTTTTTAATTTTTTTCTCTAAGGAGATCTCTGAACCTATATACCTTGCTCAACGTTCCCCACCAAATATGACAGTTAAGAGGGAAATTCATAATTACTTAGTTTTTGTCAGTTTCTTCTTAATAGCGCCAATGACAGATAACTTTGTCCTTTCAGCTATGAGTAACCTTTTACCACACACCTCGTATGTTTTTGATTTTTTTGTTGTCTTTTTGTTATCTTCATTACGTGCGAAATTTTTTTAAAGCCAATAATTTCTTAAAACTTCTCTCCTTACTACTTGATTAGTAGGGGTATGGTTTGGAAATACTGCACACACATATTTGCAAAATAAATACATATGTACGTATATATACACTGTGGCACACCGACATACATGTGTATGTGGTTAAGCAATAAACCAACACATTTACTCATCGTATAGTGATGATACTAATGAAGTGTGCGTGACTTGATTTAAAATGAGCCTTTTTTATGGTACTTTTGCTCGTTTTTTTCCTGTTAATGTTTCGCAATTTAAAATTTCATTCAATTATTTGCAGTGAACGAGAGTATCTTTATAAATACGCTCTTAATTTTATTTTTAAACTTTACTTTATGGTACATTTTTAAACTTGTGCTATATTTTCTGAGCACCTCTAATATTAGTGTTGGGCATCATTTCCACTCAAGCAAAATTTCACCCACAAATTATTTCTTTTTTTATATTTTCATTTCCTTTTCTCAAATTACAAAGAATTTATTTTTGTTTTTTATTTTTTTCTTGTTTCAGGTGTTTCCGCTGAAGTTTATTATGTACGTGATGGTCACATCAATAATTATGCCTTAAATTTCATTGTACCAGTACCGGCCAATGTACGCGACATTAGTTTTACATGGCAGAGTTTGGCTGGTCGACCCCTGCCCTATAGCATAAATGTTGCAACATCTGATCAAGCATTATTGCCACGACCCACCATGAATATTTCACAGATTGGTGAGATACCGATTAAGGTGCAAACATTTACCATAGCCCTTAAGTGTTCGGGTATACGAGCAGCAGAAGTGGATGTTACCATATCGATTGAAATAATTCTAAATCGAGCGTTAAATAATGTTACACATCTTGTGTTTCGTAGAAAAAAGATTTGTTTGCTTGCGGAAGAAGATGATGCAGATCTGGATGATCCCCTGCTGTTGGAAACCGTTGTGCCACCCCCTACTGGTCTTATAACTCTAGTTGTGGGTTGTGTTTTGGCTTTAGCTTTAGTTTTAATACTTTTGCTAACAGCCTACTGTGTGCGTGGCTCAGCTAAGCGTCAAAATCATGGTGGCCAGCCTATGAGAACATCAAGTTTTCAAAGACTAAACACGAATCCTCCTTGTCAATCTGCTTCATATATCACGCCATCGATTATAGCACCCATACACAGTACTCTACCTCGCAAACTGGAACCACAACAGCCGGAAGAACTACATCGGAGAATTTCTGAACTTACTGTGGAACGATGCCGCGTTCGTTTGTCTAGTCTATTGCAAGAAGGCACTTTCGGGCGGGTATATCGTGGTACTTATAATGAAAATCAGGATGTTTTGGTGAAGACAGTGGCTCAACATGCTAGCCAAATGCAGGTTTCCCTTTTACTACAGGAAGGCATGTCTTTGTATGGTGCTTCACATCCGGGCATTTTATCCGTTCTAGGAGTTTCAATAGAAGATCATACTACGCCCTTTGTTTTATATCCTGCCATGAATAATACCAGAAATCTTAAGCAATTCCTATTGGATCCTTCATGTGCTCGTACTATTACAACCATTCAGATTGTTATGATGTCATCGCATCTGTCTACTGCATTAAGTCATCTGCACAGTCATGGAGTGGTGCACAGGGATATAGCGACCCGTAATTGTGTGTAAGTATTTAAATTTAAGATGTAGCTTTTAGTAAGATTTTAACTAATTGACTGTAGCGTAGGCAATACCTTAAGTTAAGTTAGGTTAGGTTAGGTTTGAACACGTGTACTTATCATTGGGGCAAGTGGAATACCCAGAGATCAAAAAGACCCATTTTAAACATGTCATAGAGTAGAGGGATAGAGAATAGTGAACGTAATAGTGGAAATTGCAAAAGGAGAAGGGGTATGTAAAGGGAGGATATAAAAGGCGAAGGCAAAAAAGATGACCCACAAATACACAAGAGAGCGCGATTTCAACCTTGATACCCTAGCACTCAACAAGTTAAACCTATTACCTTTTACACTTTATTATTCTAAGAACAGGAATGGATCAATATGTTTAACATGATAATATGGAGACAAGAGGAAAATTTAGACCAAAGGTTATTCGCTAACAAGCTCGCAGACTTGGCAAAGTTACTGAGTAAACCCAGAATCACTTAGGTTTGGCATTCATTCACATCGACTTTGCTTCACTGCAGCTGTCAGTAAATGCAGAGCTGTCACATCACACTGCTTTGTGCTTGGCTCATCATATCATCAACTTGTTTCAACATTCGCTCTTTATCTCGCAGGCTTTGTTGTAAGAATTTTTATCACAAATAGATTTTGTCTAAGGGACAACGTTAAATAGAAGTGACCTTACGTATCCTGCACATTGTCTTTAAATAAAAGAGATTTTTTGCTCTTCAGTCAGTTTCACAAAGATTCTTGGAGAGTGGACGTGGGCAACTCAAAATTTTAGTGACGGTTTAATGACTTGTAATTAGCATTGCAAACTTTCCTGAGTCAAGATGGTTTCATGATAAAATTCGTAGCCGACTATTGATTCCAATATTGTCGTCATCGATTGATTCGGATTGTCCATATGCCTCTTTGTATTGATTAAAGTTTCTGTGATCAATAGCTTGTTTTTGAATGGCGTAAACAGACTTCCGCCTTCGAGTCTGGTAGCAGTCATATGGCAACAGAATTACTTTTATGCAGTTGTTCAGGCCACCTTTACTGCGCCTTCTCAATTTCCTCTACTTTAATTATAAGATTTTATTTTTTATTTTTTTATTTATTTTATTTATTTGTTATTAATTTATTAATTTTTTTAAAATTTGTTTTCATGTTTTTTAGTATTGATGATCAATTGCGCGTCAAGTTATCAGACAGTTCACTGTCGCGTGACTTATCCCAGGTGATTATAATTGCTTGGGTGATAGTGAAAATCGTCCAGTAAAATGGATGTCTCTAGAAGCTTTACAACATAAACAATTCTCCGAAGCTAGTGACTCTTGGGCTTTCGGAGTTCTCATGTGGGAGCTTTGTACGTCGGCCAAACAACCCTACGCTGAAGTAGATCCTTTTGAAATGGAACATTATCTCAGAGATGGCTATCGACTGGCACAACCTTTCAATTGTCCTGATGAGCTGTAAGTATTAAAATCATTATTTTTTTAGTTTTCAGTTTTCTCTTTTAAAATTTTTTCCCCCTTTTTTTAACTTTTCCTTAATAATTTTTAAAATTAATTTGTTTCCTGTTTTCTTCCCTTTCGTTTTAGTTTCACTATTATGGCATATTGCTGGGCCTTATTGCCAGCCGAACGTCCAACATTTTTACAGTTACATGCCTGCCTTTCAGAATTTTATTCTCAAATTACACGTTATGTGTAGTTCCATACAGACGTTGACACATAAAGAAAAGAAACCATCCCAATGGATAAGTAAGCTTTCCATTTCTCGCATGTTAATGCTAATTCAATTGAGTAAACCAAGAAAAGTACACATTCTCCTCCTATATAATATTTATTAATATACAGTTTTCATTATTATTGTTTTTTATTCTTTATATTATTCTCTATATAATTGTATAGCATACATACATACATACATATAGATATACATATTAATTATATAATATAATATAATTAGGTTTTTATAACAAGAAAATACCATACTGCCAAAATTATAAATTTAAGTTTTAATACGAGTATGAAAAGAATACCAATCACATACAATAGTAATTTAACTAAAATAATATATGAAATGTAAGAATTGTAAAATATATACTAAGACTAGTACCAGATTTTAAAATATTTAGTATCATAATTAATTCTGCGGTATAACAAACAAAATCGATTGATCCGTATTCAATGGAAATAGTCTTGCGATGTTCAAAAACCGTTGAATCTTTTAAGTTTTCAAATCAAATAGAAAAATAGTTTAACAATTTATTCGAATATTATTCGTTTATAACATTATTTTACAACAGTATATGAAATCGAGTACGTTTTGTCAATTGAAGCATGAAGTCATCAATGAATTTTAAATACTTCAGGCAAATTCCTTCAATACAAATAACAACGACCAACTTGCTTGCATTCTAAGACCTTTTTATATTAAAAACAAATCATCCACATACATACATACATACATAATTGGTCATTACAACCCTTCAGTCAGCATTACGACCTAGTTTCTAACATCGCTTATGTAGTGTGCGCTAATCTTATACTTAAGTGGTGGGACCTACAGTTTAAAGTCGAACGACAGATTTTTGCGAAACTTTTCAAAGCAACTTTCTTTACTTCCAGAGTTCTTGTCAATACTCTGTTGAGAGAAGAAATATTTTTATTTTTCAACTTGATTTTTGAACCATTGATTAACGTCTAATAAGCCTACACACCACCTACTAGTCTACGGCGAATTTAGGAAAGTCATCTAATTAACTGAAAAAAACTGGGTTAACGAAACAAAAACGAAGCAAAAGAAATAAAAGATGGAAGCATAGATTTTTTCTGACAATCCTTTTTTTTCTAAAGTCAAATCTTCTTGGGCATGCATTGAAATCCACATCATCAAATCAGTATAACATAATGCGACAAGATTTTTAACCGAGGACCAATGCAAAAGTTTTTTAAAGGTTTTCGATGAACTGAGTCCCATTCCGTTACAGTTTTCCTAAACTGAAATTGCCAAAAACACGATTTTTGGATGTGTTCAAGTGCATTGCAGAAACCAGACTGCACTTTTTAAATGATTTTGATAAACCGGATTTGATGAAATTGCTCCATTACTTCAGATCTTCGAAATATCCTAACTTAAAAGCGCAAAGTTAAAAGCGTCTCGAATTTTTTTTATAAAATCTCGTTGCTGCAACTAAATGTGCTAATCTTACGATTTAAACTTTGTTTTTTTTAAATTTTCTTTTTTTGTCTCCCTCAAATATTTACTTTAATTTATTTAATTAATTTAATTTAATTCATCTGCAAGACAAAAACACTGTCTTTTAATGACTTTTAAGTTATGGTATCTCCGAGGTCTATGACGATGGAGCAAACTCTGGGTCAAATTTCAATGCATCTAAAGCTTCTAGAATGTATGGTTTGATCTCTAGGTTTGTCATTTTGTGAAATTTTGTTCTCGTGTGCCATTTTTTTTTATATTGACTTTGGCTATTAAGCTACAACTTCAATTACAACGTAATCATCGATCGACTTTTCGTTTTGCACATAAAATTAAACCGTTAAAGATTCTAAGAGTAGCTGAACTTTGCAACACCTTTTTATTTGGTCTGTTAACTTGATGCAGAAATAATGTTAAGTAAACTAATGATGTTGGAAAATAAGTGACATTAATAAACTTTTAAATTGCGAAACTGTGAGTGTTTTAAAATTCGCTGAATTATGATGTCATGCTTTAGTAACTTTGACATTTAAGAGACATTTAGTTGACATTTAATTGGTTTACTTCGGTTGTGAATAAGTAAATTAGGTTATTTCTGTTAAAATGTTTTGCTATTTGCGTAAGAAAATTCTTCTTTTTTAAACAAAAACATTTTCTTTCTTAATTTATACGCCATTATTAATCGCTACCAACACTATTTCAACGTTCATTTAATAACAACCTTCATACACAATTATTTATTATTCTTTTATAATTTTTTGTAAATATTATAACCGCAGAAAACTATTTCATTAAGTCACTAATTTTAAACATAAAAAACAAAAAAATGAAACTCGTTTCCTCTCTCGATTACTGTAAGTGTGAGTCGTAGAAATATGTACACAATATTTGCAAATGTATTGTAGACTGACAGAAGTAGTAGCATTTGAATGCCAATTATTTTTATGGCATAATTTTATTAAAAAATTAAATTATAACAATACATTCAAATACAACCATTACACTCACACTTATTGTATTTTATTAATATTTTATAATAAAAATTTATTTTTAATTCTGTTTTTTGTTTGATAAAGTGATAAATTTTGTAAACATTAAGTATGTAAAGGACGTATAATTAAATTTAATTCTACATTAAAGAAAAAAAACTGATTTTCAATGTAATTGTAGACTAGTATCGCCAATTATAGAGAAAATTATATTTTATAAATAAATTCTGTAAAAAATTATTATAAAAAAAGAAAGAAAATATTGTTTTTAATTAAAATTTTTTAAAAATGAAATTCTCATAATTCATGAACTTCTTAAACACAGATAATGATTAACTTATCATCTCATACATAACTATATATGTAGATCTGTATAAATAAGATAGGAGAGCAGTGTGTAAAATGGTGGGTTACAAAAGAATTTAAAATAAAAACTCAACAGCCTTTTCATTTATGCATATTCTGCACTATCATTCTTATTTATATCGAATGGATATGATGTAATCTGTTTGCCAGTAGTTATCGATAAATATGTGTAAGGAAATAAAAAATTAAAAATAAATAATGAAAATAAATTCACGTTATTTGGTGAAGTAAATAAATGATTATTATTATTATTAAAATTAACTTAAAAAAAAAATATTAAAATCGTGTTTTTTTTTCATTCTCTCTACTTGGGGTGGATTTTTTTTCTCTTCTCAGCTTTTGACGCCGTGTGTGTGTGGTTTTTCATGTAAAATTTAAATACTTTAATTAGCCATCATTGTTCGTACATTCAATTGATTAATTATTCATATTGATTTTATTTTTTTTTACATTCCTTTTATAACTTTTTTATGAAGTGATTTTAAAATCATGTGGTTTGATGCGGATAATTACATTAAAGTGCCCTCTTTTGTACACAGAATTAAAAAGAAAAAAAATTAATTTATTGAGAAAACATTATTGATGGAAAGCTTAAGTAAAGTCGAAAGTGTTTGGTTGTTCAAAAAAATTCGATTACAAATGTGCTGAAAAATTAAAAACATTTTTTCTCTAACGGGTACAGAGCAGTTTTCTTTGTCCTTAAATAAAAGATATCTGAACTTAAATTATAGTCTTCAATCATCCCCAGTGCACGCGAGATATCATGAACGTACTGAAAGACGGATTTGGCCCATGTGACTTTTGTTAAAATAGGAAAATGTATGGCCGATATGAAAAGATGTAGTCCCCGTAGTCTTAATAGGTAGTGTGTTGGCTTATAAACGAAAGGCCAGTTCGTACACCCGGTCAGACCATCAAAAACGAAATATGAAAAAATATTTCTTCGGCGACTTCTCTCAGCAGATTTCTGGCAAACACTCTGAGAGTAAATAAAATTGCCATGGAAAGTTTCTTCCAAAACAATCTAGTCGTTCGAGTCACTTTAAAGCTGTAGATGCCACCTCATGTATATAAATTAACGCACTACAACATATAGTGGTGTCGAGAAGCTAGACCGTATGCTGACTGAAGGGTTGCCATTTTGAAACATTGTAGCATCACCCACCGCAGACTCGTATTTGTACTGCTTGTCGGCCACTCACAGACCAGCATTCCTCGCCGATAAAATCAACTTACAGATATTACGCAATCCTCTCAGCTAATATAAAAACTGAACAGGACATCGGATCAGGAAACTGATAAGAAAATGCTGTCATCGACACACGCATGCAACTTTCTACAGCCTACTCGTTTTATAAATTTACTTCTTTTACCGTTAGCAGATACACGCCGTCATACTTGGCGACTTAGGAAGAATCGAAGGCCCGATTGCCTCGTGATACTGTACACCTAGTGTCCATGTTGCTAAAATACTTGAGTTACTTACTCTCCTTGCAGATGATGCCAATATAAAGCTTTTGCAATTTGTGGCTTTGCAGTCCACTTAGATAATATAATATTCCCCCGCTTGGATAATATAGATACTCCTTAAGCAACGGTTTGAATCACGACTTTGTCAGCAACATACCCTTTAAATAGTCCAAATTATGAAAACAGAAAACTTAATTTCTTAATTTTAGATTCCGGCAGTCCCCAAAAGAAGGTTGTACCCGATTCCTCTTCTCACTTTTTTGCCGTCATACTCGACGATTTCAACAGCAGTCTATATTCGTCAGTACATCCGTGTTCATTATGCATGTAAGACGAAGCCGAGATAATGGCATCTTCTCACTCTCATTACGACGGAACGTCTTCGTCCGTTTCCATCTGATCAGAAAAGGAAAGATGGATGCCACTTTCAGCATATGGTCGGCACATAAGGGCCATGTTGAGTTCCTCCTCCATCGCACACTCAAGGGCGGTCGACACGCTGCAGCTACCAGCAATGTCCCTTTCCTATGCTCCAAAATCATCAATTCCCCCTACGATGTCCGCACTGCAACTCCTGTGACCCATATCAGTTATCGAGGTTAGAAGTCGCCTATAGTCTAGCTAGGTAGTGTGTTCGGCTTTATTAGACCACTTCAAGGCCACCGACTTCAAACCCTAGGTCAGACATCAAAACGAAATATGAAATATTTCCTCGGCGATTTCCTCTTAAACAGGATTTCTAGCAAAATGCTGAGAGTAAAACTAAAAATTGC
>QOCX01000568.1:9493-95803 GCA_005959815.1 Sarcophaga bullata
ATATTGATTTTTTCGGTTGTTGTTGTTGTTGTTGTTGTTGTTGTTCTTTGGCTGTTGTTTTATTTTGTACGTTTGACCCAGACTGATCTCTTATTCTACGAACATTGGGCCAAACGAATTGCAAACGATACTCTGTGCTCAATTTTGAGATGGTCTTTTTGAATAAGCCATTATTCGACTCACCCGCCTGCAAAGAAAACCGAAAAAAGAGAAAAAAAATAAAAAAAAAAAAAAAAGAAAGAAAGAAAACAAAACTAAAAACAAAACACACACACAATAGAAAAGTTTATATGTATGTGGGAGGTAAACAAAAAATAAAAAAAAATAAAAATATTTTAAATAAATAAAGAAAGAGTAAAGGAAAGAAAGTAACAAGTACCGGAAACAAATGAAAATTGAACATTTTAAAAAACAATTTCAATTTTGTTTTAAATTTTTTTTTTCGTTTTTTTTTTTTTTTTTTTTTTTATTTTAACATTCCCAAGAAAGTTGTGCGTTTTTTTTTTTAATTTAATTTTAATTGTGTCACCATCAGCAAACATGTTTAAGCCATTAGTTTAAGCCACAATTCAGTTGTTCAGTTGATCCAAAGTGTTTTGTTTTTTTTTTTTTTTTGGTTTCGTTGTTTTGTAGATAAAACAAAAAGAAAAGAAAGAGAAAGAGAGACAGACAAAATACAAGTATTTTTTGATAAATTTATAGATTATTTATAAACTAAGATTTGTTTTTTGTTTTTTATTATTTTTTATTATTTTTTTTACTTAATAATAGAATAATTAATTAATAAAAAAATTCTTTTAATATTTTTTCTTTAAATATTATTACAATATGCACTTTACATTACTTAATTCAAAAAAAAGAATTCCAATAAATACACTGTAATAGTTACTTAAATATCAATAAATATGTATTTAGGTAGAAGAAGAAGACAATTTTAATGCTTAAAATTCAAACTGTACAATACAAATGGTTAATACCAATACTTATAACGAAAATATACAATGAAATTGAAATTATTTAATCAAAGGCAACATGCTACATTCAAGATTTGGAATAGATTTTGTAATAAAACTTAAGAAATTTAATTTCATACAAAATGCATATGAACGTGAAGACAAAAATATAAAAAAAATATTTGAAAACCAAACCTTACTTACAAATAAAAAAAAACGTTTAAATGTGCGTTATGGTATTGGCCGATAATAAAAGTTCGGAAGGCCCTTGTTTAAGCAAAAGGAAAATAAATAACTTTCTCTATATCCTACATGCATACATACATCCATACATACATAATTGATCATTACACCTTTATATTTAAGGTTACATTGGAGTTTCTCGCAACACTTTTGTTCTGTGTTTTATAATTATACACGAATGGCGAGACTAAAGCTGAATTCACCCATGGTTTCGGAACAAAATTTCATCTTGAATTGTTTTGATTTTAATTTTTGTTCCGAAACAATTGAATAGTGCTGCCAGATATTTCAATTTTATAAGCAAATTTGATAGAAAATTGATAAAATAGTAAAACCAATACGTCGTTTACAAACATATTTCATATGGTAGCCTTGTTTTTCCAGAACAATTATTCGAAGTGGGTGAATCGTTTCAGAACAAACACTCAAAAAACTAAAATTGTTTCGCAACAAACATTTTGTTCTGAAGCCATGGGTGAAACCAGCTTAACAGCTTAAAATTGACTCCGAACGATAGAGTTTCTTAAGAAGCTTTTCATGGCAATTTTTATTTATTCTCAGAGTGTTTGCCAAAAACCTACTGAGAGAAATTCGCTTGTTATTATTCACTATTAAGCCCACATAACAATAACATCACTCGCGACATGTTATATCGTTTGGATTCCAGATCGTCGTTCGTGGTCAAACGTATCAATGGCTGAACTCTCCGTGGGGTTTTGATGCCTCACAAATGGATATTAACCTGGCGATATTAGTAAATTGATCATCGATACAAAAGAACAAGAAACGAAACTATTTCTTTGGCTTACAGATCACAATACGGCTTTTAAGCGGAATTACATGCGATTAGGAAATGTAAGATCTGAAACAGCGATTATATTTACAGATTTCTTACACCAACCAACCATAATGTGTATGTTAAATTAAACACAATTCGGACTTAAGCATCGCAATGATCAATATGTTTGAGTAAAAACCAAGATTTGGCTCAAAAGGGGCATGATAAATACTGCCAGTTCGACATTATAACTAAAATTTACGTTACGGTATTGGCCGATAATATAATGAAAGTTCGGAAGATTGTAGAAGGCCCAATGGTAACGTAGTTGCTCAGTAGTACCTATGAGACTGTGAGAGAACTATCGCAGTTGCTCCCATTTGACCACAAATGCTAGCTCTCGATAACTTTTCAAAACAGATAATCGTTGTTCAAGCGTAATATGAACTGTTATCGCGTACGCAGCTTGGAATTAAGAAGTGGCCAAATCAGTGGTTTACTCGGTAGTTGACTATAAACAACAGATCTTTGTGAAATTTATTCATGACTGTTTTATTGACTGTGAGAATTTTTGCTAGAAATCTTTTTGTAATTCGTTTTGATGTCTGACCTAAGATTTGAACTGTGGCCTCACATCTAATAAGACAACACACTACCTACTAGAATACAATGACTTTAAACCTGTGGTATGCAGTATGTTTATAGCTCCATGAGAGCTAAGAATAGCGATAACTATGATTTGACCTGTTGAAAATTAAATTGTGCGATGACATTTCTATTCAACACAGGTTTGGTAATTTGTGGATTTTTTTTTTTTTTTTTGAATTAAAAGACAAAATTAAATCGATTGAATTGAAGTTTATTCAACCATTTGCTTATTTGTCTTTCAAAAAGACAAAGAAATATGTTTACCGAGGTGAACATTGCTATTGCAGCGAAAGATCTTGAAGAAATCATCAAATTCTTTCATTCCTGGTTTGCAGAAGACTAGGGACTGTTGTTGTAACTGAATTTCTATAGGAATGACTGTAGAAGACTAAGGACTGTTGTTGTAACTGAATTTCTATAGGAAATCGCATTCTAGTGTCGTCTCTATGTCATGTTTTCCAACAGGCAATTTTTAAATAGCGATCCACTTGACTTAAGTCTAAAACGTTATGAATTACTTTTGTGTGCAATGTTCATACATGACTTTGTCCGCTTTAGGGCCTAACAATGGCTTTCATTACAAAAAAGGCTGTCAGAAGTATAATGTTGATCCTATTAAATGCCATAATGCTCCACGGTCTATAAGCATAGAAAAGCAAAGATTTCCAATAGTGAATCAGGAACAAGTTTCTTGGGTATAATATCGACTGGTGGTATCCATTGGGAGTTCGGGAATATAGGTCACGTCCAACTCTGACCTAATACCGAAAGAGGTCAAGGTCATCGAGGAGGAATGGGGAGGGTGAAGGGTTATATAACATTTTTATCTTAATGGAGTAGTAGTCTGTTGTTCTATCCTTATCCTGGTGTTCTAATCCATTGCAACTGGCAATGTCTAACGTCTTGATAAAATGGAAAGGCCCATTTGGTAGCTTCCACCTTGCCAACTTGGAAGAAAACATTACGCACTTGTCCTTTCTCTCTGGACAATCATATATCCCATCTGAGTATTCTTATTTTAATCAAATCCGTAAAGAGCAAGTAGAACTGATTGCTCCCCTGTTATGATCATTCTCAGTGGCTCGGTAGAAGTCTACACAGACAGTCCAAAACTTGAAAACAAAAAAAGCTTTAGACTTTTCTCTGTTAGAGATTGCATACCCAATACTGGAAAATCATAAGTATTTCCCCGTTGGCAAACTTACCCTTTATAATACATGAACTTCAAGGTTAATTTGAACTATCAGAAGAGTATAGCAAATGGGACAACTTTGTTCTCAAATAAATCTGTCGTTCTACGTCGACTTTAAACTGTAGGTGCCTCGCCATTTTTGGATAGAATTAACACACACAAGATTAGTGATATGAAAAGCTGGGTCGTAATCCTGACTGAAGCGTTGCCATGGGCAATTATTTGTGTATGTTGTTGTTCCTTAGAGACAATACATATGTACATATATATAGTGAGGGAATATGCCGACAATATTTTGCAATTTAATTTTCAAAGTTAATTAGACAATACGAGAATAAGCTTCTTGAAAACGTATAAAACGTTACAAATTTGAAATTCACAATATTATTCAGGAACAAATTATTACCATTTGCAGTCAAAGGGTTAAAAGAAATGGATTTTGAAAGCATCAATAAATCAAAAATACTCTCTAACAGTTGAATTCAAAGCAAAGAATTACTAATTTGCCCGTTTACAAAAGCCCAAATAAGCATTGAATGTATGCGATTACTGTTAAAGAAAAACGGGGAAAAACAAAAAGTGTATGGAAAAGCATCTTTACAAATGCGATAAACGACAATGACAATCCATTATTTATGAGATTGAAAATTCAAAAGTAATTGAGTTCAACACAAAACAGAACAGATTAGAACAGATTCCAATGAACATCATTCCTAAAGACAGAGGCATACCATATGACTAAGAAACAGTCTATAAGACGAAGAAGTCTAGCAAGAGCAAAAAGAAAACATTACAAAAGAAAATGGCAAAAAATTGAACGATGCACGTAAAGAAAACAAAAAAAATTACATGAAACGATGGCCGAAATGTAATGACTGCAGACACATACATCGCATAGCATAATATGAGTGTAATGTAATCGATGTAACGGTAATAAATGTAATGGATAAAATGTATTAAAAAAACCACCAAAAAAAAAAAAAAAGAAAAAAAACACAAAGCATGACAAAAAATACATACAAACAGACGTTTCGATAACTACAATAACAATCAGCAACGAAACGAAACATAAGGAAACCAAACGAATGAAACCTTGTCAAATAATACTTTACAACAACAAAAACAAAATTAACACAACCACCAATAAAAAGCAAAAAAAAAACAAAAAAAAAAAACAGAAAAAAAAGGTTAAAAGAATACAAAACAAGAAACTCTTATACTCGAAGCGATACAGCGATACAGCGAACAGCGAACTTAAAATATAAGAAAAAAAATACAATAAAATGCAAAAGACTGACTGGGCTGGCTGACTTATGCCTGAGAAGAAGTAGTACAAATACAATAAAAAAAAATATAAAAGAAAAAAAGTCAATAAAATCTATCGTATATTATGACTATAACATACAGATTGCTGGTCTAAGCTGGAAAATAAATGCAAGTCACCAGAAAGAAATAAAAAAAATCAACTTTTTATACGTTTTAACAAGACCAAGAACACGAACACGAACATAAGAAGAATTTAATGCGAAAAGAAATATCGAATAAAAAAAACGCACACACACACACACACACACATAAACAAGAAATAGAAAATGTTTAGAAAAATAAAATACATAAGGGAAGGAGAAGAAAACCCACTTGAAAGTCATAAACGTCCCCCCCCCCTTTATAATCTATAATCAAGAAAATATACAATGTAGTATGAATTTTTCTTACAAATATATTACACGTACATACATACAGTGTTGGTAGAAATAATAGGCACAATTTCTTTTTTTATTGATAATACATACATACAAACATACAAACATAATTGTCATTACAATCCTTCAGTCAAGATTACCACTGAGCTTCACACACCACTTATTTTGAATGCGACAAGGTCTACAGTTTAAAGACGACCCCGAACGACAAATTTCTGTGAAGACTTTTTCATGGCAATTTTTTTTTTTACTCTTTTGAGAGGATGTTGCAGGTTGAATTATGTCTGACCTGGAGTTCAAACAGTGGCCTTACGTCCCATAAGTCAATACACTACCTACTATAGTCTACAGCATCTACACAATCGTGAGTTATATTCTGGATTTCTATGGAATGAATTGCCTTTGGTCCAAGCTGTCATAACACAGAAAAGAAAAATTTTTCGGCAAACTGTTATTGTATCCAAAAGCCGCTTTAATTCAAACATGGATTACTGTGAAGGTGATGTATCCAGACTGGTAGATGTGCTTGTCGAAGCTTGGCCGATTGGAAATAATGTCCAGCGATTTGGTGTAAGGTTTAGTGACTATTATCGTAGCTGTGATGTGAGCAGGCTAGTAGACTGTAGAACCTCAACTTTAAATCTTTATGGATTAGTTTTTAGGAGAAATTATTAAAAGAACATGTATTGTTCCAGAAGATCTCTTTCGATAGCTTGACTTTTTGTGTATTTCGAGCAATGTAGCCATAATTTAGCAGCCACGTAAACCTATCAACTAACGAAGCAAACCAAAAATTGTCGTGGAAAAAATGGAAAAGAATGAATTTCTTCCAAACTAAAGGAAACAACAAAAATTGAAATGTGAAACAACTGATCGCCTTAAAAAGCCGATCGCTATAAGTCGATAAAACTGATCTTCAGTCTCTCAAAGAACAGCTTAAGAGAGGTGAAATTGTAGGCCAAAGTCTATGAAAAGTAGTTCTGTTCAGAAAAATATAAAAAGATCAGAATTTATCAAGTAACAAGTGACAACTGGAACAGCGTGCTATGGACCTATGAAACGTATGCCCGCCACCGAGCAATTAGTTTTATTCTTTTTAATGCAGGGAAAAATAATGGCTGTTGCTTTGTCACAATGTGTGAAGCCCAACTTCACAATTCCTTTAGGGCTATAACAACGTGGTTTCATGACAATCAAATACTCTTACGCCCCACCAAATACATGACGTCAGTGAAGTGTTTAAATATGAAAATATTTGCTTTTTAGTAAAAAAAAAAAAAAATTAATAAAGAAATGTGAAATCAAATTGCGGCTGTTTGGTAATTTATTTCCCCAACAAATTTATTCCAATTTAAGTGTGTCCCTATTATTTCTTTCGAAACTGTTTGTATGTATGTATGTATGCTTGCGAATATGTACATATTATAAAAACCTATTTAAATGCATATATATAATGTACGTATGTACATATATTAAGAAATAAATAATAAAATTCCTTTACAAATATTATCAAAGAGACAAAAAAATTAAAAAAAAAAAAGTTCAAAAGGAAAAAAGAAATTAAAAAAAGTTTTTTTTTTAAATATTTACAAAATAAAAGCTTTAATAATAATAATAATGGTTTGGAAAGTAATAAAACGCAATTGTAAATTGTAAATTCCTCGACAGAAGTACCAAACTATACGTGGTAATCAAAATAGGGGTATTTAAAGTGAACTGCTCCGGAATCAGTCCAATAAAGGAATATCTTCTTTAATGATGTTTATTATATTTTACTACAGTATTACAGGCAAATTCTATTTGACTATGCTATATTTATTATTATTATACATCTCTGTATAGAATATCCAATTAGAATATGCCTATGATGTTCCAACCTAATGTTGTTCGGTTTCAGTAAAGATAACTCCCTGCCTAGTAATTCAAGCGCCTCCATATGTTTCGTTTTGAAATGTATTGGAGCTGCAAAGATTATAAATATGTGTTCTGAAGTTTAATTCACCACAATACAAAGTAAATGATTTCACATCTCTTATGTAGGGCTTAAAGGATGTTTCGCTTGACTGCATCTTCTCTCTCGCCGAGTATATCCTTGTAAAGATTCTGTTACTATCAGAGGCAGGCCTAATTAAACTGGAAGCAAGCAGAGCATAACCCTATTTCTCTTATCTATATGACTCAATATGTCCGAACAACTCCATACTATTCTCGAGTTAACCTCATACAAGCGGAAGTGCGTAAATGGCACCCTGACTGCTAGACTGTATTGCTTTGTTAAATCTATTGTAATTCCTGTTCAAGCTAAATTTTTCAAGGGCGTTGGATTCAACTTAGAAAACAGTAGTAATTTTCCTCCTGTCCATCCATCAATCCTCAACCCTTTCTTTTAGAGAGTAGTATTATCCACAAGCATCAATACCTGCAGCTTAAAGTCAAAAATATAGCAGTGAAGCGTGTAGGGTGGGCTCATAACAGGATGAATTTGGAAATATATTGGGTTGTTGTTGTTGTTGTTGTTGTTATTGTTGTTGTTGTTTCGGACTGGAACAATCACTCCATTGTATCAGAAGTACTTTGTCTGGAACTGAAGCTTTATAAAATAAATTATAACTGCAGGCGTTTTTTAGAAGGAGATACTTGTTGTCTCACGCTTTTCCAAATAGCGATTTTTACATGATTTTCGTTGGCAGTCAAGCTTTCCTAAGGACAATAGCATTGATATAGTATAAGCCGTGAACAACGCGACGACTTTCTCTTAGCAGATTTCTGGCTTAAAAGCCATGGTAATTATACCATGGGAAATATCTGTAATCTGCCGTTCTAGGTCAACGATAAACTGCAAGTTTCCCCACTAATTGATAAAATTTACACACACAACAATGGATGGTGAGAGAAGTGTTAATTGAGTAAGTAAGGTTGAATGTAAGAAATTTCCTTTGGGAAATATTTATATTATCCTGCAGATGTTAATTCAAAATAATTTGTCTGCTTTGCTTTCTATCTCCTTTCCCTAGAACGACCACAAAGGATTACATGACTACCGAAAGCTATTTTTTTTTTATCTAACTTAGGTTTTTTTAGAATTATTTAAATATTTAAACGAAAGTGTTATTTTTATTAAAGCTTTTACTGTTTTGATTATTATAAAAATTAGTAATGAAAAGAAAAAAAATATTCAAAAGGAAAATTTCAAAAAAACGAACAATACTTGCATTATTATTAATCTCAACATACGAGTATTTCTCATGCATGATAGTTTTGCATTTATTTTTATAATATTTTTCCTCTAAATAATAGATTTTTGGCTTAAAGGGAAAAATCAAATACACACATATTAAATAAAATAAAAAATAAAAAAATATAAAAAAAAAAAATTTAAATATACGAGTAGGATTCATCATGTTCATTTAAAAAGTTTTTTTTTATATTTTTTTTTATAATTAAATTAAACCTAAAATAGTATAAAATCTCTTCTTACATACAGGACGCATACGACTTTTTCCAAAATAAAATTTTTTCAATAAAAATATTTTTTTTTTTTTTTATTGGAAAATATTTTTTTCGGTTTTTTTTTTTTTTTTTTTTTTTTTTTTGAATTTCAAAAAAAATACATAGTTTTTTAAGGATTTTTTTTTTTGTCTTGTTTATAAATGCTAATTGCACGTTAACATACCTGTTTAGTTTCCGGTCCATCAACTTCCCTTGGTATAGCATAAGCCCGGCCATTGGGCACAGCTGGAGGACCCTCTGATTTACTGCGACGTGATGGTGTCCATTACGTTCTTCCGACTGCAATGAAAAAATATTTTTTTTTAAGGAAAATAAGCAAAAAAATGTATTTAAAAAAAATTTTTTTTTTTAAGCTGACGTATGGTAGTATGTAGTGGAAAAAAGGGGAAAACAAAAGCATTGAAAAAAAAAAAACCTTAAGAACCATAAGTTTATTGTAAACCATCTCTTAACAAATTAGCCTTTTTTTCTGTTCTTGTTTTTTTTTTTCTATTTTTTTAATTTGTTTTTACGTATTCATAATGTTAAGTACAGCATTAACATGTTCGCTACAAATTGCTTTTGGAAAATTTTTTTGTTTCTTTTTTTCATTCATTTTTTCATTTATTTTTCATAAACATTTCTAAACTTTATATACAAGAGAGCATAGACGAGAGAGAGCATATGTATTATAGGTTCCACAGATGTCCTTTAAGTGTTAACAAGGCTTATATTATGCTATTCATACTGGCATTCATTTAACATTTTTCAACGAAATATTTAAAATAAAAAAAAAATAAAAAAAATATATATTCTCTTTACCTATGGTTAAAAGCCAGTTGCTATACAATATACTCGTATAATAAACCTGGCCGACACACAGCTGGGTCTAACTGCCTACGCTTATGGGCATAAAACTTGCATATGCTCGCCATATGCCAACATTGTATTCCTTACAAAAACTGCTGTATTAGTTTTTATTTTGTTGTTGTTGTTTTTTTTTTTTGTTGTTGTTGTTTTTTTATTATTTCCATGACTGCTCTAAACAAGGACAAAATATTTTGTAGTAAATTATTGCATGAGAAGTAAAAGGAAAAAAAATTAATTTTTCTAAACATTTTCCAGTACACTCTCTTACACTCATTCATTCATACATTCAGTCATTCGTTCCAAACTGAAAAACTAAATTTCATTTAAAACTTCATAAAATGCAAACAAAATAATCAGAAAACAAATTCTTGATAATTTCTATGGCTGTTAGAACTTTTGAGATTTCGTTTTATATTAAAGCCTCCGCATGTAAAACTAAATGCATAAAGGAAAATTTTTTACCAAAAAAAAAAAGAGAAAAATCAATGCTGATGTAAAATGTCAACAGCAAGTCAGCGTAAATGACAACACTAGCGGCTTCAATAAATCTGTCAGTTGCAGCAGCATAATACGCACAGATATGCTCACTAACCAGATAAATGGGATTTTTGAAGGCAACAGTCATACGATATAAATAAATCAAGAAATATCAACGCCCAGTTGTTGCCCATAAAATTTCCCACGAAATAACTTTCTCTATATCCTACGTGCATATATACATCCATACATACATAATTGATCATTACACCTTTATAGTTAAGGTTACATTGGAGCTTCGCACAACACTTATGTTGTGTGTTTTATTTTTATACACGAATGGTGGGACTAAAACTGAATTCACCCATGGTTTCGGAACAAAATATTTTTATATGGAGTTTGACGTTTCTCTTTTTGAGAGAGAGAGAGAGAAGGAGAGAAAGAGAGTAAATTTTGTTCGCAAAAATTTCAGCTTGAATTGGTTTAATTTTAATTTTTGTTCCGAAACAATTGAATAGTGCAGCCAGATATTTCAATTTTATAAGCAAATTTGATAGAAAATTGATAAAATAGTAAAACTAATACGTCGTTTACAAACATATTTCATATGGCAGAACAATTGTTCGAAGTGGGTGAAGTTTTTCAGAACAAAAAACTAAAATTGTTTCGAAACAAACATTTTGTTCCGAAACCATGGGTGAATCCAGCTTAACAGCTTAAAATTGACTCCGAACGACACAGTTTCTTGAGAAGCTTTTCATGGCAATTTTTATTTATTCTCAGAGAAATTCGCTTGTTATTATTCACTATTAAGCCCACATAACAATAACATCACCCGCGACATGTTATATCGTTTGGATTCCAGATCGTCGTTCGTGGTCAAACGTATCAATGGCTGAACTCTCCTTGGAAATTTGATGCTTCACAAATGGATATTAACATAGCGATAGAATTTAATAAATTGATCATCTATACAGAAGAACAAGAAACGAAACTATTCCTTTGGCTTGCAGATCACAATACAACTTTTAAGCGGAGTTATATGCGATTAGGAAATGTAAGATCTGAAACAGCGATAATATTTACAGATTTCTGACACCAACCAGCCATAATGTGTATGTTAAATTAAACACAATTCGGACTTATGCATCGCAACGACCAATATGTTTGAGTAAAAACTAAGATTTGGCTCAAAATTGGCAATATAAATACTATCAGTTCGTCACTATAACTTTATGACTTTTAGAATTTCCTGTCTCTTAACTGACAAGGCCATACTTTTCCTGTTAACATTCAGCCGGAGAGTTATCATCTGTCAAAATAAACAACTGATCGGTGTCTCTATACATATTACACCAAACACAACATGACCTATGGCAGAAGAATGCTGTATGTTCGATGTCAGTAAAGATAATTTCCAGACAATTCCAGTACTTGATAGCCATGTCTTGTTTAAACAAATCAAATCTAAATATGAAAAAAAAGACTTTAAACATACATTTCAACCATTTGCTGCAAATATCTAGTCTTAATTGCTTAAACGTAGAAATAAATTTGGTTTTTTTAATTTTGTCATGTCTAGCCTGTTTAATCATGTAGTTGGAAATGACCTAACAAGCCAGCATAAAGACAATTTAAAATAAATCTACAATGAACTCTACTTTAAAGCCACCTTAAGTTAAATAAATCACTCTACTCTACTGTACAGCTCCTTTCAGAAAACAAAAACTTTACATTCTAAGCAAAATTTCACACCGTCAAGCCAGCTGCCTCTTCGAATCGATAAGAAATCTGTTTATGAAAGCTTCACTAAGAGTACAATGAAGCGTTGCAGAAACAAAGAAAAAGTCCTTAAAGTTTATGAAAGCGATTAAGAAACAAAACTTGATTGTGTGTATCATAAAAAGGAAAAAGTCTATCCTGTGGCATTATTTCATATGCATTCATAGAGCAGCAGTGGCATAAACATGCATGCATACAACAACAAAAGAGGTAAGAAAAATATGAATTCAAGAAGGGAAATAAAACAATACAGTATGTTGCACTTTAAACAAACCATAGGCAATTAAAATTAAAGATCGGAAGCGATTCGAGACACTCAGTAGCAGTATGACATCAAATAGGGTCAAAGGAGTTAAAGGGGTTAATTTCATGAAAACATTTAAAGAAGGATTTTTTTTTTTTTTGGTAAGTATAAGGAACCTGGCAATTGCTTAATGGTTGCTTACTTTAAGAAATTGATTTTTATGCTGCCTGTTCTCATGCGATATGCTAAAACAACCTATAATATTGCCAACCTTTTGCAAATCTTAAAAGAAATAAAAGCCGTCTTGATGATGGTATATTGCCAACAGCTAAAAGGATGTTTAAAGGACACACATACGTCCTAAAAAGGGGAAATACAGCGAAACAATAAAAACAATAAATTTACTGAAAAACAAAAACAATAACAAAACTAAAGAAATCCTACAAAAAACAACAACAATATCCGATGATGATGATGATGAAAACAAAAGAACTTAAAAAGCTTTTATCATCGTCATCAACGTACGAGTATAAATATTTTAAGAACAACAATAACAGCAACAATAACTACAACAATAACTACAACAACAATTATAACAATAACATTAAAAATAAAAACCATACTTTTTGCACATCTTAAAAGCATTCGAATGCTTTAAAAAAAATCATTTTTTTTCAAAGATTTTTCTCTGCTTTATCTTACAGGAAAAACCATTTTTATGTGTTTTTCTCAAGTCTTTATTTCCCCAAAAAAAAAATATTCATAAATACCTTTCAGCTACCAAAGGGCTTTAAAGATTTTTGACCAAGATTACAGTTATGTTTTACCATAAAAGACTTAACAAAGACATCCTACGAAAGGACAACACGTGAAAACTTAAACAAAAATTAAGGAAGCTTCTGATTTTATGAGTTGTTTTCTCATAAAATTTGACAAATTTTCAGTCGAGAAAGTGCACCGAATGCGTCAATCATTCGAAAAGTGACATGTCGATCGATTTCTTGAAAATATTGCTGCAGGCACTGTTCTCAACAACTTTAAATATCATGGACTATACTGCACCACAAATTTAGACAAGATATCTTCATCTTGAAAGTCGAAGACACTGGTAGACAGTATGCTGGCTTAATAGAAGAAAGCCCGCGGTTCAACTCCTGGCTCAGATATCTCAAATAAAATGAAATAGGACAACTTCCTCTCAGCAGTCTGCTGGTAAAAACTTTAAATGACAAATTTCTCAAATTCGTCGTTCGGAATCGACATTAAACTGTAGGTCCCACTACTCATGGATGACATTAACACACACAACATGTTTGATGTGAGATACTAGGTTACAACCGAGTATTGTAATCCTGACTAAAGGATTGTACAGACCAATTACATTAATTATGAAAGATCTTTACCTTCCTGGGTTTAAGCTTCAGTTTATTCAGGGCCTCAAAACTCTCTTTTCGATGAATAGTGAACCAAAGTGAAGCCTTTGTCAACTATTCGAACATTTGTATAGGCTCTGGTGGAAGGCACTTCCATGTAAATGATTTACAAAATTAGCCACAGAGTGCAATGAAATGAATGGATGGCACTTTTTTGGGCTTCATGCTAAATAATCAAATCTGACTGCGATATTAGCTACTCTTGTTGACTTATTGCTTACAAAGGTGGCATATGCCGACTAGAGACTGTACTTACAGGGCAATGGCCCGCTGTATTAAACTACAGTTTAATGACCACAGTTTTATCTGCTACAATATGGAAGAGTAAGAGACAGTTGATCAGCTGCCAGCCCTTAAAAAGCATCGCCTTAGAATTCTTGGCTAGTTCCTCTTACTCGACATCACGAGTTTATTATGTACTGACCCAAGAGACTTTCTTAGATGTCATAGTGGTTTGAAGTTTCTACGATTTTTTCTGATGCTACCGGTATGGTAAACAATTAAAACGGCACTTAAACTCATCAACCAACGGAATTGTAGCTTGCTTTTGATTATATCCGAGAGACATCATGTATTTCCAGAAAAAATTGACTAAAGTAGTTAAATTGCATGATTTCTTGGTGGACTGCTTCAAAATATAGGATTAGCTGCGTGCCAATCTCGCTATTCAATAGAATGGTGAGGCATGCCGTAAAGCTTGTAGCATCGTCTTGTTGGAACCACATGCCAATCAAGTACAATTCTTTTATTTTGGAAGATTAATAAGTTTTCTACTCGGGCTGCTTCCCTAGTAATCACATCTGACAATGCAGTTTTTAAAGTTTATTTTCATTTTGTTTCAGTTTAAGTTCATTTTGTTTCTTGGCATACCCATTGAACCAGAAATGAACTTCATTTCTGACGACTACTGCCAGCATGAATTTTGTTAACAGAATTCAATAATTTACATGCGTTATACCTTTGGTAGTCTGTTTAAGGCGGAATAGCTTAACTTAATAAGCATTTTGTTATTGTCACATGTCATGAATCATTTTTTTACTTAAAAATTTGACACTGAAAAGTCGTATACAAAACGAATCTCGTTACTGAGCCAGCATTTTGACAAATTTTCCCAACGAACTTGTATATTTGAAAAGTATTTTTAATTCTATTAATTATTGAACGAACCTCGTATATCTCGTATATATGTATAGAAATGTATAGAATTAGTTAAGCGGTAAAAATATAAACTTACCCTGGCCATACGATTTGCAGCATTATTGCGTGCATCTGTATATTCGGAACCTATAATGAATTCATGCGATTTATACGCTAATTCTGGACACTTTTTTCTACGTGGCAATGGTGGTTCATTTGTGGGACCTAAAATAAAAGCAACAAAACAAAATTTTTTTTTATTCAAATTTATTTATTCAAATCGTATGCAATTCAAATAGAAATCAAACAAAAAAATTGTAATTATTTGCAGTATGAAAACAAGAAAATAAAAGTTTGGAAAATAAAAGAAAAGAAATGAAAAACTTACCCACAAATTGACTTGGATTTGGCGCTGGTGCGCGTCGTACCACTTCTGGCCTTGAATTACCAGTAAATTCATGCCAACGATAAGTGCTCCTATACTCCGAATGGAGCTGCTGAAAGCAAATAAAAATAAAAAGAGAAAGAAAAGAAAAAATACACACAATCATTCATTAGAATAAATTCAAATCAAGTCGAGTAATAAAAGAAAAATTAATTCAAATCTGATCAAATCAAATCAAATCAAAACAAATATTGGAAAAGCCAAAAAGTTAAACTAGAAACTCATTCAACATTTAATTCTTACAACTTCTACTTCTCGTCTCCATTATGCACAAAAAAAAAAAAAAAAAAAAAAAAAATTCTTGGTGCCGTTTGGTGTCTTATTGCAAATTGCCAACTGTAGGTCTGGCAATTTGAGTTGGAAAGGCAAGGTGAACATTTGATACATAATAATACTTTAGAAATCATATGCACATGTTAAACGATTATGACATCGTAAAAACTACAACTACAAAGGCCATCTTTTATTTGCAAACAAAATAGTGCAAAAAAAGTTTTTCTTATTCTTGCATTCATTATTCGTTAATGAATATCAATTGTTTGCTGGGTTGTGAAAAACTTTTCAAGAATTTTTCTTAATTTCGTTACAATGAAATCTTTGCACACAATGGCATATAATTTCAGTTTGTAAAAGAAACTTGCGGAATAACGTTAGGCAAACTTAATCTGGATTAGAGGTGGAGTAATAATGAAATGAATTTGGTTGGCATGTAAGGCTAACTTGGTCATGCCATTAAGAATGGTTAAATAATTTAAAAACAAGTCTCAAAAATTAAATAAAAGCTATTAATGGCTTAGTGTGTGGACAGGTATGACACTGTCAGCTCATAAAAATGGACAAGCTTTCGTAAAGGCTACCCTGAGATGATTTTTTATGAAAATATTCGATTGATTATTAAGCCTGAATTCAAATCCCCTGTGAAAACGAATAGTTTGTATCTGAATGTTATGCCTTGTATCGACTGTAGGTCTGTTTTATGCAATCTGCCTCAAATTTGAGTCAGTACAACCTGCATTGGGTCTTTACCACTTACACACGCTTTAAATTGCCTCATACTCTCGTTATTATATCCTATAATATACAGAGAACATCTAATATGTTGATTCTTTAACTGCTGTACTTTCATGTCCTTGTGATTCATTTTTTCCTAAGGTTGGCAGATCGTTGATCTCCACTGCGAAGTTCATCAGACCTATAAATCTGACTTCATTGTTTCTTAAAACATTGGAAACCGTTCGGCGTAACTATTCTCATACACTGTGTTCCATTCTAGAGTTCCATTCACTGAGACCGAACTGAACACTTTTGGTGAATAGGCATCTTTCATCAGCAGTCTTCAATGTCTATTCAAAATTTGTTGCGAAACTTATTACTAAAAGGGCCATCTAACCTCTTCCCTTCTCAAAACATTGAAACATTTTCTGAACAATAATTTACGATATGACTTGCTTTCCCAGACTAGACTAGAGTTTGGGCCCCCAATTCTATATTGAACTCCTCCACGTGAAACATTCAAAAGACTCCGGCGAATAGGTATTTCACAACAGTATTCAATAATAACCATACGAGAGCCGAAGTATGTATAAGCTGTAAAGTTTAATGGCTTCATTAAAGAGAAAGCGAGGAGGTTCTCTAACAAAATCATTTTCAGATTGTTTGTTATTGGAATCATCCTCCCTTGTAGTGTATGGACACTTAATCATTAACACTAACAGTGATGAAAGAATATTTGCTATTCAAGTTAACATAAATTCAACCTAAAAAAAAAATCCTGATTAAAAACTAGCTGCTCTGAAACATTAAGAAAAAAAAAAATTTTTTATATTGGCTTTAAGGCTTTCGTTTATATTGAAAGGGGTTTTGCATGTTTGATATTTGAATTCAGTACATTCATTCATTGAGGGGGGGGGGCCTCAATTGGAATAAAAAACAACATTTTATAACACTTTAGAATACCGTTTATTCACCTTGGAACTTCAGAAATAAAGAAACGAAAATATAATAGAAACACGAGTCCTAAAATATCCAAGTAACAGTCTGTTACTTGCAGTTGAAAGCCATACAATACATTAATAATTCTCCTACTCTTAAACCATCCTACTATAGTTTGTCTGCTTGAATAATAAATTTAGTACGTGTGTGTGTGTATAAATATTTAAGTTTTTTATAAAAAGTTAATAAAAACAACAACAACAACAACAACAAGGGCAAGTGAATAACAGTATAATAAATTATGTAAAAATGATTAACACTGCAAAGAAGAAGAACAAAAATAAAGGCAGCTCTTGCTTTGAGGAGTGTCAGGAAAGGCATGAAACAATTCATCATCAAGAAAAGGCATGTAAAAATAAGGCTTTTCCAACAAAATGAAATTTTATGGTAAGGCAGTGCATACTAGCAGACTTCAGCAGTTGCTCTTTATGTTAGGCTTTGTCTTCATTTGTACGTTTCTGAACTTGAAGAGGCCTCAAGACATTTCAACAGAGCGAAACGTGAAATCTCAATGGCACCCTATAACGTGTATTCTTCGATAAACAGCGAGTATATTAAAATAAAATATTGCGCAGGGCGAAGGAAACATGTGGACTGCATTAATGATGTATTAAGAAATTTCTATTTAAAACCAACATCAAGATTGGGGCACTATCGCATGATTCGAGCAAACCTGATTCATTCGTATTCTCTACAACATTGAGTTATAAGTACAAGTTGCAATGAGTATGAATACAACGTAAACATTAAACTTATAACATTCGAAATATGTTTGATTCATACTCCTACTCATTCATATTCATAAATGATTCGAGTGATTCGAATTATTCATCAAAATTTACAGTCTTAGTCGTTGTTTACAACAAAAGAAAAAAATACACACAAGCAAAAAACACAGAGCAGCAAACACAAAACTACAAACCTAGTGAGTATTGTAGCGTTCGTACTCGAATCATACTTATTTTGTGAGTCGTGCAGAAAGTCGTGAGTAAAAGAGAGTCAAAATCAACAACGTCATACATAGTGTTAAGTATGAGTATGATGAGTACTTCAAACTTTGAATATGAGTAGTATGAGTATGATATTAAAATAAGTATGAATGTGTATAAGTATCTGATACTTATGAGTATGATTCGAATCTACTCATCTTTTTGAATACTCATTGCTGATCTCTGGTTCTCACACTACATATGTTGCGTGCTTTAATTTTATACAAGTGTGGCCGAATCTACAGTTTAAAGTCGACTCCGAACGATAGATTTTTAAGAAACTTTTCATGGCAATTTTCTTTGCTGTGAGACTTTTTGACAGAAATTTACTGAGAGGAAATCGCCGAAGAACTATTTTCATATTTTTATTTTGATAACTGACCTCGGGTTTGAACCGTGGCCGCATGTCTATTAAACCACCTCACTACCTACTAGACTATGACGACTTTGTCTATTACAGACACGGTTTGGGTCAAAATCTTGTGCCTTTCTCTCTCAGACATTTGTATACAAACAATCCTCTTGCCATTACTTGATCAAGCAAAACCGGGTTGCTAAACTCATGAGGTGCATTAAAATCAATAACATTTTAAAGCGTGATACGCATTAACCTCCACAAGTTTCCAATGGCTTTCTGCATTGGTTTTCTTCTTTTAATATATTTTTTTTTTTTTTTGCCAAAAAATAATTTTCTTTCACATGAAATTTACTTTCTAAGTATTGGACGTTAAATTCGGTTTTAATGTTTCACTACAAACCATTGCATTACTATTCGTTTTTTTTTTTTTTTTTTTTTTTTGTATATTCGGCCATACAGTTACACCTTAAAATGTTTTTTTTTTTCTTTTTTGGCTTTAATAAATCAAACACGCAGTAATAAATTCCAGTTTATAAGAAACAAAAAAAAAAAAAAAAAAAAAAAAAACAAAAAAATTACCTGTAATCGCTTGCGTGTTAAATGGCTTGTTTTTCATTTTCTTTTGATAGTTGTTTATAAGTAATGATGATGGAAACAACAATAACAACAACAGCAATAATAATTATTATTAAGTTTAACACATTTTGTGAAAACAATTGCTTTAATACCTCTATGATATGATATAATAGCCTGGTTATTAACTGGTTTATTATGACAAGAAGAAAGAAGCGAAAAAGCAAAAATCCATTTAGAAATGAAATGAATAAGACTACAGTAAACAGACAGCTATTAAGTGAAATTGTAAATTCAGCCAAATGTGTAAATTATTTCAGAAAATCAAACTATTATTTAACAATTGTGAAGATCATTATTTATCAACACAAACAAAAACGGATTTCAAGATAAGAAATTCATAAATCAGTGCAAAATTTACTACAATGCTTAGTGAATAATCGAAAGTTAAAGTTAAATAATAACTCTTAATAACTCTTATTTCATCTTGCATTTCTAATTTAGAGTAACAATTAGACCACCTTTACCTACATTTCAGATGGTAACTCTCCAAGTTTTTCCACATTTTGGAATTATCTGAGTACCCTTATGTAATGTTTCCTGTGAGGTAGATTCAAATATAGAATATCCACCGATGCCTCATGAAATGATTGCCTTCGTAGAGTCAACGTCAATGAACGGTCTTATTACATAACGAAATAATGTTTTAATGTTAAACTTGTCACGCAGACAAAAAATATACTGAACAAAAGTACAGAAACAAGAGAAACAGACAGCAACAATATACACACATCATACGGTAAACAGAATTACATAAGCCAATACAAAGGAATTTACGAAAAGGCAACAATGCAAGATTAAATATCTAACAACAAATAATTTCGTCGGAGGATTGTAAAGTTACCAGGCATAAAATAAAGGAGTGTAAATAGAGCTGCCCACTCATTGATGTGGAATCCGTATTTACTAATCGGGAATCGTATTAAAAAGTTTATATTCAGAATGTTGGTATTGAACATTTTGTTAATAAGGATCGTGAGTAAAATCGACAGCGTAGTGTTAGTAGTTCAAATCTGTTGTTATTTAAATAAAACAAGGATTTAAATTAGGGACTTATTTAAATACAAAAAGAACAACGAACTGGTATAAATAAATCCACTTAGTACATGGCTCCCGCATTATATATATAGTACTAAAAGGTTAGTACATACCTATATACATACATAATTGATTATTACAATCCTGAAATCAGGATTAGAGAACCAGCTTTTCACACCATTTATGTTGTGCGTGTTAATTTCATACATGAATGGCGGAATGGGGATTTGAACCGTGGCCTTTCGTCTAATTAGCCAACACACTACCAACGAGACTGCGATGACTTAAGGTTAGTAATTGTACAAAATTCTTTCAATAATAAAAGAAAACATAAAATCAATAACACTCATACGTCACATATGGCATTCAGTATAAAACACATTAAAATTAATCATACGCTATAGTACACCATGGATTGAAAAAATATGTTTCTACTTGAATGAAATGAAATTCATTTTAAAGTCTTGGCAATTTAGAGTTTCCTTAATACAATATTTTATTTTTTAAATTATTTTCTTCCTTCTTTTGTTTCAACAAGGAGAACAAAGACTACAACTAATACATCCTCAACAAATAAAAGTTCGGAAGAAACTTATTTTAAAAAGAAACTTATGCTCGTATTTTCAGTATTTGTATTGGTAAGTTGTTAGCAACAACAACATCTAAAAGTTATCTAAAAAAGACAAATACATTCCAGACTGTTTTTTTTTGGTTTTCTTTCATCATGTTTTTGTTTAAAGTTTCGCAGTGCTGCCTGCCCGCCTGCCCGGCTGCTTTCTGTTCAATAAATAACTTTTGGTTATGTTTTCTACTTGACGGGTTAAATTTTTGGCAGGCATTGGCAAGGATAATGCCCATAGTTTCTTGTCCTTTAAATTTTTATAGATTTACTGTAGTAGCCTTCAGCATGCTGCTCATTTTGAGATTATTTTGTGTAGAAGTAAAGAAAAATCTCTTAATGAGCATTTCCAAGATATTGAAGGCAGCATAAAGAGGCTAGTAATGGCTTAATTGGTTTCTACAGGCATTATTGGAAAACTTATTAAGCTTATTATCAATACCAGTTAATTAATATTAACAAGTGCAAGTAATTGTTAATAAGAATTTCATAAATTTCTTCAATATATGGAAGAGTTTTATTTTTTGTTTTACTATTGAAAATAATCTTCTTAGAATTGATAATGAATAGACGAGGTTCGTTTAATAAAATAATTATTTTTATTCATTACTTCAATCATTTATTATACCTTGAAATGAAGTGGTGCTCTTACCAAGGGACAATCAATTCAACCTGAAAAGGTTTTGAATCAAAGCCATGCTTTACTCCGTGATTTCTATGCTCCTTAGAGTATTTGTGAGCTGATGAGCAAGAAGAATTCTTAGAATATTTAAGTTACACATAATCTACATTGCATTGTGTACTCAATGATATGCATTGTTGCACATCTGCAGAGATGGATACCACTTATGATCAGTTTATGTGCAGTAAACGGACAAAGCATTCAACAAAACATGGATATAACAAAACTGTTTCATGAAAATGGTTGTTCTATTGGGTCCACATGAATCGTTCACTACCCAGATGACTATTCGCAATGTTTTGAATATATTCTAGCTAACTGTTTTAGTATCCGCTATCTGTGAGAGTATAGTGGATGGAGTATCCTAGGCAGTTGACTTCCTGTCGATCACAAAAGTTCAGCCTTTCGCAGATCACAAATTCAAAATGCATTCGCTGAAAAAGCTTTAAAGCAGTTGGCAATTGATCTCGATTTCCATTGAAAAATCATCTTCAGCCTTTTTATGGATGAATAACTACATGAAAACATGAGAACAAACACAATCTATGTCTCCCAACATTTATAGCCGACTGATGCACATCATGTAACTGATTAGGCCTTTTCTTTCGAAAAGAACTGCAGAAAAAGACGATAAATTCGATCCGCAGGAAAACCGATTTGTTTTAGTCTACAATTGAAGATTATGCGCTAGACTGTATATAGTTTCGACAAGATAGAACCACGAGTCACACACATAATTGGCCATTACAACCCTTCAGTCAGAATTATGGCCTTACTTCTCACACCACTTATGTTGTGTGTGATAATTTTATACATGAGTGGCGGGACTTCGAATGACAGATTTTTGGAAAACTTTACATGGCAATTTTTTTTACTTACTTGCAGAGTTTTTGCCAGAAATCTGCTGAGAGGAAGTCGCCGATAAAATATTTTTTTCCTATTTCGTTTTTAATGTCTGTCGGGGGATTCGAACCCTAGCCTTTCGTCTAATAAGCCAACACACTAACTACTAGACTACGGCGACTTCCATTACCCTTTTAGTGAATTTTAATTTAGAAAACAATTGCATTTAAATGACCACTGCTGCAGTAAAATTTCTTATGAATATGAATATGTGACCATAAAGGCTATTAGCCATGAAATGAAAATACAGATCTAAGTGTGTAAGAGTGTTAGTATCAATGAAATATGAGACCCCATATGACAAACAGTAGTCGATATGCCCTTGTTTTTGTATTCTTTCTAAATATTGGCCAACATTTTCATTTACGAGGCTCTATGGAGTAATAATTGTTTTATTTTCTTAATTTTTTTTTTTTATTTTTTTTTTTGCAAGTGAAGGCAAGTGAAATGCAATAAAAATTTTCATTTTTTTTTTCTCTAGAATTTATAGTTTTTCTCTCACTGTTTTTGCAAGGGTTGCCTAAATCATTAGAATGCCATCAAAGCCAACTGAAATGACAAATAGTCGTGGCAATTATGCCAATTTTTTTTTTGTTCTCATTAACTCTTTTAAGGCTTTAGATGTCTTTATTTGGTTTTAAGCCAAAATATGCCATAAGATTTATTTAATTGTTAAGTCATAAATATTTTTAAAACCAACAGAACGAAATAAAAATTCTGAGCATTTCAATGTCAATCGTCATGAAAATCAAATTAAAAACAAAAACTGCCAAAAAAAAAATCTTAAGGACATTTAAAGAAAATGACAATAAATAAACAAGAAAACAAGAAATTCTATTTAAAGGCAAGTAGGATGGTTTGGTGACCTTCATTTCTTCAAGGATTTTATAAGATAAATGGGAAATAGAAACTTGAAAAAAACAATAATGTGGGATGGAAAAAATATTTGTATGCCACAGTAAGAAGTCTTTTTAATTTGCAGTTAATTTTCAAGGCCACTAAAAATTGATTACATGCTCTCGTTTATACCACATATATATTCGATCTGGCAACTTCTATAATCCTAATTGTTGATTTGTTCTTGTTAGTCACTTCTTGTTCATCTTGGTTGTTTACTGTTTGTAATTTTTATTGTTTTTATGAAGCAAAATTTAGCAACAAGAGCCAAGATTTAAAATCATAGCCTACGTTGTAAACGGATTACATCTTTAATGAAAAAAATTTCTTCAAATACCTTAACAACTTAGCTTTATGAGCTTAAACCTATCACCTGAAAAGATTTGAGAATGTTGAGAAAAAAACCTCTAAAAAAAAGCAGCGAAATGTTTTTAATTTTTTTGTGGTGTTGGGGTCAAATGGTACATAAGCCAGGGGGCTTGGCATTCATTACTAAACAGTTATCAACCATTTGAATGCTACAATATAATGAACGGGATTTCAATTTGCATTTCACTGCTAAAGCAAAATGAAATTAAATTATTTCTGAAGCTGTAAAAAATGGAAGTGGCTGTAGTCTAGTAGGTAGTATGTTGGCTTATTAGGCTAAAGGCCATGGTTCATATCTTCGGTCAGACATCAGAAATGAAATATGAAAAAAATATTTTTTCGGCGACTTCCTCTCAGCAGATTTCTGGCAAAAATTCTGAGTGTAAATAAAATTGCCATGAAAAGTTTCTCAAAAATCTATCGTTCGGAGTCGATTTTAAACTGTAGGTACCGCCACTCATGTATAAAATTAGCACTAGGCCGTAATCCTGACTAAAGGATTTTAATGGCAAATTATGTGTCATGCAAAGAACGAATCAAATACGATGATAAAGTATGAGAAAGCTTATGTGCAGAGCAACTTTAAGCTTCCCGTTCGGTGGCAATGCTAGGATTAACACCAAAAAGAATCACGTTGTGACTCGGCATAAACTAAGAGAGCTTGGACATATAGTTTTGATACATTCAACATTTATTCCGGATCTTACCAGTGGATTACTCATTTTCTCCCTGTGTTTTATAAGGAAATTGATTTTAAATCCTTTATAAATTTCGTTTCCATAACAAAAATTTAATTTGTTTCCTTTGCTTTTGCCTTCTTTTATGAAATAAAAATTTAATTTCCTATCCTCTTGTAAACCTTCAAGTAATATTTACAATTTTTCACTTACTGCTTAAAAAAGAAAACGAATTTAATCTTTGTTGCTGTAGTTGTTGTTGATTTATTTATAAAATCAACACCCTCATCAAAATGTTTGTTGACTTAAGTCGAAAAAGAAAACAAGAAAAAACAAGAAAAAAGAGAACTAAAGTAGGGAAAAGTGTAATACCAGAGTATGTAAAAAGTTTATTGCACTTATGCTTAAAACAGCTTAAAAAATGCACAGCAGAACAGAATACACTAGAAGAGCAAAAAAAAACAACAAAAACAAAGACTATACAGCCAACATTATAACAAAATTAAAACTTCCTGCAGCAAAAATGTGCATAAATTGTTAACAGAGAACAAAAAAAGAGAGGAAACGGAAATACCACACCATATACATACATAGGCATATTTTGTATGTGAAACAATGCTCTTTAAAGGAATTTTTACACAAAAAGGCCCAATAAATAGGCTCTATAGCTAGATAGTTTAGGGCCTAGCAACTTAATGCATTCCGTTTTTTAACCGAAACTCAATGAATTCGTTTCTGTACACACAATACCTAAAGAGAGGACAAAAAGAGTAAAAAGTTCTAACTATGATTGGATTACTACCCACTTTATAAGCAGAATATGCTCTTTAATCCAATTAGCATACCTTACTTCATCATATAGTACCAGCATATACTTACTGAATTTGTCATTACAACTCTTTAGTCAGGATTACAACCTCATTTCTTACACCACTTCTGTTGTGTGTATGAATTTTATCTATTAGTGAGGAGGCCAACAGTTTAAAGTTGACATGGCAAATTTTATTTGCTGTCAGAATATCTACTTAGGAATAGGCGCCGAAAGAATAATATCGCATGTGCCATCTATCGGTTTAAACTTAAATTAATGGTTACTTCGAATCTGCCAATACTTATGTCATTCCATTCAGTAACAAAATTCAGTAATTTATCTCTACTGAACGCACTGAATCGAATTAAGCTTGAGCAACGTTGGGTTTTATTAGAAATTTATTTCCAAAACCAAGACAATTGTACGGAAATTGCACGAAAATGTCATACAAAATTTTGGTCACAGAGAAGGACCAACAGTGCCTGCTATAGGCAAGTTTATTGCTAAAGGTCGTGAAACTGCTTTCGTTGTTGATGTGCCAAGACGTAAGCATGCTCGAACAGAGTGTACACTTGAAAATATCAAAGCTGTGGCTGAGAGTATGAGTCCATCAATATTAATTGATTATCGTTTTCAAGAATTGAACATTTTACGCATCAGTTTACCTCAAATTTTGCCTTACAAAGTTCAATTGGCCTAAAAGTTGAAGCCACATGATAATTTGCTTCGTTTTCACTTCGCTAGATGGGCTAACGAATTTGCCAAAAAAAAAAAATTCTTTGGTGGTCGGGTAATTAGCCGAAATGACGATGTCAATTGGTCGCCAAGAAGCTGCGCCGTTAAAGAAAAGTGTTATGCCAACAAACCACAGACAATTAAGTCTTTGAAGTCCAACATTTGTAATACCACTGCCTAGATACGACCCCATACACTCGAAAAACTGAACGCAAATTTGGTCTCAATGAATGAGGTACTGTGAGACCAGCCACAACAGCCATATGAATGAAATCATATTCCATTTCTAATCAAATCTATCTAAAAAAAAATAAATTTGACAAAAAATTTCAAACCAATTTTGTTTTGTTGCATTATATTAAATTAAAACCTTTAATTGGTCCACCCTTTATTTTCATATAGCCTTTTGATCTAGATGTCTGACCCGGATTTTTAATCGTAGACTCACGTCTAATATGCCAACAGACTACATACTAGACTAGGTATACTTAGTATATATAACATACATACATACGTACATAATTGGTCATTGCAAACCTTTAGGATTAAGATTTAGCTGCTTACACCACTGGAGTGTGTGATACTTTGTGTGTGTTAATTTTTATACATGAATGGCGGGACCTATAGTTTAAAGTCGATTCCGAATGCAAGATTTTTTAAGAAACTTTTCATCGCAATTTTATTTACTTGGCATACCAAATTCAAATCCAAGTACAGCTATTTAAAGTTTATCCTGTACAGTTATTTTTAAAATAATTTCTGAACAACCCTGTTATTGTAGTATTTCGTTTCTATTCTAATTCCAATTCTAATTTCACCAATTGAACTTTCAAAATTATTTTTGAGAGTGTGTGTTATTCAGTGTAATTTTATTTGCTACAAAACAACAAAAATAAAATCGAATTTATAACCAACATTAGTCATGTTAGAATAAATTATAAATCAAACGTCACATGCAACCAAAACAAAAAAAAAAATAAAAATAATAAACATACGTCATGGTGGCTGGCTTTTAATAACTCAATTTATAACAATTATACGCCTCAGTGGGCAAATGTTTCTTTATTTTTTCTTTAATCAAATAAATATTTCTGTTTGTATGCATGTGTATGCATGTGTATATTAAATAAAACAGAATTATTTTTTTATTATTTGTATTTAAATGTTTATTTAATTAAATTGCTGTGTATTCAAATGAATTTTTTCCCATTTAAATGTAAAAGAATTTAAAAGATTTTACGCATTTCCTTTTACTACCTTACAACAATTCTTGTTTGTTTTCCTTTTTCCAAACGAAATGTTTTCTTTTTCTATTCTAAATCGTAAAGAATTAAAATATTCGGCAAAATATCAACTTTGTTTACCACTTCTTTTTTTTTTTTTCCTCATTTTTTTTCTTTTTTTCATTTTTTTTTTTTTTCTTTTTATGCCTTTGGTTCAAATAAGGCACAACATTTTGCGAAATTTGATTTTTTTTTTGCTGCTGTTTTTAGTTTTGTAGAGCCTCGCCGATAAATTTATGTTTCCTGTGTGCCCTTAATGGGTTATTTATGCATTTCAATGGACTGATATCGAGTTGGCTATTGTTTAAATTTATTTACTACGTATCGTATTATTTTTTTCCTTTTTTTAAGGTGGTGTTCGTATGTCATTATTCTCTGCGGTTGCCTTTTTCCTCTTTTTTTTTTTTTTTTTTTTTTTTTTTTTTTTTGTGAAGAGGGAGTAAAGTGTTAAATTTCCGATGACCTCTTGCAAGCCATGAGATGTAAAATTTTGTTTTTATAAGAATACTTTGAACAAAATATTTGAACATCATTGGTCCCAAGGTATGCATGAATACAGTAAATCATCAGAGAGAGAAGAAAAAAACATAAAGATAACCGTTACAAATATTCCTTATTATCACCCATGTTATGTATTTAAATTTTATACAAGAGTAATGGAATCTGTTGTCTACAACCGACAAATTTTGTTTTACTCTTGAATTTTTTGCCAGCAGACTGCTGAGAGAAATGTTGCCGAAAAAATATTTTTTTCATGTTTCGTTTTGTCTGAGATAACTGAGCCAAAAATTGAATTAAGGCCTATCTACTACACAAAGCTGAATTTAGTGATTCTGAGTAGCCTCAAAAATTATTTCTTAAGTACTGTCCTAAAGCCTATTTACGTATTGGTTTCAGCTTCTATGGCCAAGTTTTCTCATTACAAAAAATAAAATGTCAGCATTTCCATCTTGCACTGCCTAGAGATAATACTCTCCTTTAAAATAAAGATATTGTTGTATTGGAAGGAGTGATGGTGGTAGTGTAATTGCTCTCCATGAGTCCAATTACGTTTCAAGCAGTGCCTGATATTTTGATGATCTCCGTTATGATGTTATCTCGAGGTCAGGATGCATAGGACATACTGGATTTGATACTTGGAGTTGCTTTGGAGGTTGAAGTAGCCGTAGTCTAGTAGGTAGTGTGTTGGCTTATTAGACGAAAGGCCAGGGTTCGAATCCCCGGTCAGACATTAAAACACAAATACAAAAAAAATATATTTCTTCGGTTATTTTCTCTCAGCAAATTTCTGGCAAAAATTCTGAGAGTAAATAAAACAATTGCCATGAAAAGTTTCTCAAACAATCAGTCGTTCGGAGTCGACTTTAAACTATAGGTGCCGCCACTCATGTATAAAATTAGCACACACAACATAAGTGGTGTGAGAAACTAGGCCGTAATCCTGACTGAAGGGTTGTAAAGGCCAATTATATTATGTATGTATGTAGTTGCTTTGAAGAATTTCAATTTGAAAAATTTCAGTCTTCTTTTGTATGGAAATCCGCACTGATCATGGATTGGAATCCCAAATTTTCTTATTAAATTTTATTCTTTTTTTTTTCTGTATTCACTTTTCGAAATTTAATTTTCTATTTTTCCATGAGCAATATTTAAAATTTCTCAAACCAACTGAAGCATGCTGTATTGTTTAATCATAACGAATAAGAAATGCATTCGTTTACGAGACACTGAAGTGTATTAACCTTAAAATTCCTTAATAATAGTTTTATTACGTTTTGATAAATCTGGATTTTATTTATACGAGCTCAAGAGGAGACACACACACACACACACATACACTGATATTGTATACAAAACACACAATGCTTGTATCTTCAGTTATAAGAGGATTACGAATACTTTTTTTTTTTGTTTCATTTACAGTTATGCAGACTTCTGTAAATAAAAAAGAGTGCAAGAGTGTATATTAAATTCTATAAAATGGAAGACGTATCGTTTTACGAATAATAATTTCTTTTTTTATTTCAAAACTGCAGGAGTTTAGTTCGCCTCTCTATCTCTATAAAAATTTTTTTTTTTTTTTTTTTTGTTTTAAGAAAACAATTGCTGCCAGAATAAAATAAAAGTTTTTTTGTTTTATGAAATATGCATTCAGACAACTACTGTATGTCTGACAAATTTTGTTTTCCTTTTTTTTTTTTTTTTAAATAGAAGGCATGAATAGATATTTGGATAGACAGTAGTAGTGTTAGTAGAAGACCAAGCATTTGTTATGTTTAAATAAATTTAAATATTTAAATTGTATTTCACAATAAAATCAGGAAATTTGTATTTTCCGATGTAAGAAGTTTTTTTTTTTTGAATGCTCAAAAGTCGTATCAGGAGAGATTATCAAACGAGGTTTCTTAATTATTTTAAAATGAGAAAGAACTACAGAAATGTGTTTTACAATTAAATATGACGTACAAAGGCTTAAAAATAGAGCAAAGGTCAATTACAATCGAACTACTTAAGTAAAGCTGCGAAAAAGGAAGAACAGAGAGTGGTTTCCATCAAAAAAAAATAGCCTGCCTTTTACACTAACAGTTTCCAAGATAAGCTAAATAAACTAGAGTTTCTTTGAGTTGACAACCCCTAAGGTCGAATAGAGGCCGAAACTGTTAACAAAATGTTTGCAATGAAAGACTTTTGTTGAATTGCAGGCCACTAAAGTGTAATAGGGAAGAATATCTATTAAGATGAAAACTTATTTACTTAATTGGCCATTAACAATCCGATTATCGAATTTCGGCCTGCTTTAGTACATCCTGCTAAGCGTTTCTGGTGATTTTAACTTAGACAAGGTCATCCTCTTCACTGACTTCCTTAAGTCTCCCTCTATATAGTCTCAGTCTATATATCTCGCTGAAATATCTTCTTTCATTCGAACGACATGGCCAAGCCAGCACAATCGCTTAGTGTTAAAGCGCTACACAACATGCATATCCTTGAGGGGTTAATAACAGCTCATTATTAGGTTGGATGCAGAAATCATCGCTAAACTGCACTGGACCGAAAGTCTTAAGTAGAATTTTTTTCTCCAAAATCCACAAGACTGTCGGCAAGCGGAATAGTACTTAGACAAGGTAATCCTCTTCGCTGACCTCCTTCAGCCTCCATTTATATATCTCTCTCTATACATCTCGCTGAAACATCCTCTTTCATTTGAACGACATGGCTAAGCCGGCACAACCGCTTGGTGTTAATGCACTGCATAACATGCATATCGTTTATATCAGCTCATTATTAGATTGGATGCAGAAATCATCGCCAAACTACACTGGACTGAAGATCTTAAGTAGGATTTTTCTCTCCAAAACTCTTAAGGCTGTTGGCAAGCGGAATACTACGCTTAATCTCCACACTGGCGTTTGCTGTTCACGGCCGAGACAAAAGCAATGAAGATAAAATCATCATCAAACCTTTTTTAGGCTATCCGATGCTCTCCTTATCATTCTGTCATTTCAAAGACAGTAGCGAAAATGCATATGAGATGCTCAATATGTAATATGAAGCTAAAGTGGGCATGTTCTGGAATAATAGGATTACGATATGTTTTTGTCTGTAAACAACGTTCTCTGTAACTTGTGCTGGGTGTAGCGATTAAGAAATTTTTTAATTGAATTCATTTCCTCATCAAGATTGTCGCTGCCCGAATTTTATTGTCCATGTTGTAAGAGGTTTGCGTTGTAACCAAGAGTCATCTAACATTACCCTATAAAATCCAGACAGAATCATTACGAACATTACGATACAGCAACTTTGATTACGTTTAGCTACATTGAAGGCAATTGAGAAATCTTGTGAGACTTAACAGATTCCAAAGCAGATCACTTTAATCACACGTGCAATGTCACAGTTACATTCTTACCTAAATAAGGGAATATTTATTCTTCGAACTTCTCATCTCTTGCTTTATACTGATAACAGATATCCGTTAGCCATGGCATAAAAATCATCATAAGCTTTGCTAAGTTCATTCTTTTTTCTTGACATTAAAAATTTAATTCTTCTCAGTAATCCTATTTCTAACTACTACTATGCTTCTAATTACTGATTATCACACACTAAATTATGAAAAATTAAAAGAAAATTCATCACCAAGTGTTAGCAATCCTTATATTATTAAATTCCCGTTCATATACACATTTATTCCTGCATAATAAATTTCATTAAAAATCTTCTCCGGTTAATAGTTTCATAATAATTTCCTTCTAATGTGCGTCTAGTTTTCCCTGTGTAGCAGTATTTATGCCTCCTTATGCTATCCTCATTCTAATGCATTAAATCCTATTATTTACTCATGCTGCACTATAACTTCAATTCTTTCCTACCCAGTCTCTCTCTCTCTCTCGTTCTCTCTCTCTATGCCTGCTTTATTCTCTACGAAATATATTTTGAAAACATTCATCATTTAATTGCATTTCCTTATCACTTGAAGATATTCACACACAGACTTTTTGTTTTTGTAGCCGTAAGCCCAAAAGTTAAACCATTCAACCATAATTATCGTCATCATCATCATCATCATCTGGAGCAGTTGAGTTTGTTGCGAAATGGAAGAAAAAAGAAAAAAATAAAAAAAACAAGTAAAATGGTTTCTTCTTAATGCTGTTGAACAGGGTGTTTGCGAACAAAGTGTTATTGAAGTCTGTCACAGTAAGTACTCTCGATAACTTACAGAAAATAAGACGTCTGGAAAAGAGGCCATAATACACACACAAATAATTGGTCTTCATTATAATCCTTCAGTCAGGATTACAACCCAGCTTCTTCTACCACTTATACTGTTTATTTCATTCAAGAGTGGTGGGACCTACAGTTTGAAGTCGACTCCGAATGACAGATTTTTGAGTTTTTGCCAGAAATCTGCTGGGAGAAAATCGCCGAAGAAATATTTTATTTCATATTCCGTTTGGGAATTAAAGCGCAGTCTTATATCACCTTCTAGACTACGACTACTTTATAATAAAATAATAAGAAAAATGGAATACTTAAAGTCCAAACAAAGCACACTGCAACCAAATCTGACAAATTAATACCGAAGTCCACAGGCACCATGCCACCAAGTTATTCGCTGAGCTACTATACAGGAACTTTTCTTGACTTATTTACCATACTTGCCAGTGACAGAAGAATTTCTTTACATTTAAAAACTGAAATACACACTTTTTGACACTTAATGTGATACATCCTTCGGCCTTTAACTAGAAAGTAAACAAACAACACAGCTGTAGATGGAAATTGTAGCATTTATGCATCTACCGATTATTTCGAATCTGGCAATACTTATGTCATTCTATTCTGTCATAAAATTCAGTAATTTATCTCTAATGAACGCATTGAATCGAATTAAGCTTGAGCAACGTTGGGTTTTATTGGATATTTATTTCCAAAACAAAGAAATTTTGAAATTTTGCTCACAGAGAAGGACCAACAATGCCTGGTATAGGCAAGTTTATTGCTAAAGGCCGTGAAACTGGTTTCGTTGTTGATGTGCCAAGAGGTAAGCATGCTCGAACAGGGTGTACACTTGAAATTATGCTAAAAGTGAGTCAGAAATTCGTCCATTGAAATCTTTTTTAACGACTTATCTAATCTAATCCAGTGGAAAATCGAATCCAAAATCTGTAAATTACATTAAAGCACTATGTATGTATTATGTATTTATGTATTTATGTAACTTCCCTATTATATTATAAAGTCACTGCAATATTCGTGTCTACAACATGTCAGGCAATTCATCTTCTTGTGAAGAAAGTTGCTTGCTTATATGGACCCATAACATACAAATCTTGGGAGCATAAAGGCATGTTCTTAATATGCAATATTAAATACTTTTTCTATTAAACATTACAAGCCTATTAATGTCTAGACATCTATTTTCTAACCACTCTGTTCGGAATGCCTGTTAAACAATTACTTTTTCAAATTGAGTTGAAAACAAAAAATCAAAATTTTTTTTTTAAATTTTCTGCAATTCAAATTAAAAAAATAAAAAAAAAATACTTTTTCCATTAAAACGATTGCAAAAGGAATGCAAACCAAAATAATTGTAATTAAAAAAAAAATGAAAAAAAGAAATTAAGAAAATTCCCATTCATTTGAATGCTAGGATAACTGTAATCAAAAATTATTATTTGCAGCACAAGCTGTGTAAGAAAATTGACACCTAAAAGTGTGCAAGTGTTATGCACAATAAGTTGGAGGAAAAGAGAGTGTGTGTGTGTGTGTTAAAGATTACACCCAAAAAGTAAAAATGAAAACAAAAGAGCATTCGTTTGAGTGTATAAGTGTTTGGATATGCAGTTGTTCTTTCCTGTGGTTTAACTCCTCTAGCAGAGATTTTATTTGCATTTGTATGGTTTCTTGTGCCATAAAAACAGGCACAACGGAAAACCAAAAATGAAAAATAACAACAAAAACAAAAACACACTTTCCTGTTGACAAAATCTAATATTATACACATACATACATAACATATATGCAGTCCCATTTAAACACACACACACACACACACACACATGCATGCATGCATAGCCAAACCACAATAATAACACTCTTTCATATTTAGAATTAAGCATTCAAGTGAGCAAGTGACAAAGAGAGTAAGAGCAAGAGAGGAAGAGCACGTTTTTTCTTTCAACAAAATTTTGGTTTATTTTTTAAGCTTTTTTTTGATGTTCGTTCATTTTTTTTATAACTTTTTTTAAGTGTATACAGGAAAGGAAGAGAACGAGAGAGAGAGCAAGCTAGAGTGTAAGAGTATGTATGTAAGTAAATTTATAATGGTTATTTAGAAATGCATGAATGAGTGAGCATACGTAGAAACATTTGCATACATTTTGTGAAAATATTTGCTTATGCTTGTATATGAGAAGGAAAAAAAGGAGTGTTTGCATATTGATTGTAGCTGCTGTAGTTTCTCTTGCCATAAATTTTGTGGTTACACTTAACACTGCAATACACATGCATACACACACACACCCACTTTTATGAATTATTATATGCACACCTTGTATGGGTGGTTTCACATGAAAGCAATGCATGCATGGCTTAAGTGTGAGTTTCTTTGAATTGTTTATGTTTATAATGCATCTGACACAGCCTTTTGCCTTTTTTTATTATTTTATTATTTGTTTTTATTTCTGTTTGCCATTCTATGATTTATTCATATTCATACAGCCTTTTCAAGTCATAACAAAAATTATTTTCTATTTTGTAAGCTTTTTTTCAATCATTTTAAATATTTTTTTTAAACTTTAAAAACGAGCAATTTTTTCCAAATAAAAATATGATTTAATGGATTTTTGTTGTTGTTTTGCTTATAAATTTACTTGCTAAAGACTTTTATAGAGTTGAAGACAAAAGCAAAAATTCTTTTTTTTAGAAAAATATGCCTGCAATGCGCATTTTTTTTATTATAAAATGAAATCGAGAGTAATTAAGTTTCAGCTTTTATTGTTTTTTTATTGTTTTTATTTTAAGGATAATGGTCAATAAAATAAATTGAATATTTTCTGGAGGCAGGCTTTTTTAGGGTATTGAATCTCTGTCCAACTTACTGACAGCATATGGTATTCGTGCCAAAAGAAAGGCTAATAAAGCTTATGCAGATTATGAAGAGGTTTTCAACAATTATTTATCAATGAATATTTGAGTTACTTACTAAATTGATCATTACAATTCTTTAGTCAGGATTACAAACTAGCTTGTCACACCACCCATATTCTCTCTTTCTCTGAACCATGGATTTCAGTAACTTTTTTTGTCAATTTTGTTTGCTCTCAGAGATTTTGCCAGGAGACTACTAAAAAAAAGAGTCACCATGTTCGAGATTTATGAGCTGGGGCTCCAATCTACTAGACTATGGTGACTTTGATTCAATTACAATTTTATCTTCATTGCTTATCTTCATTTCAAGCGAATCAAAACATTTCATTAGAAACCATTTTTAATTTTAATGCCACTTCAACACAAGTTCTTCTTGAACTTGTCACCACTTTTACCCTCCAATTCATCACCTTTTATTTTGTATAGCTAACCTAATTGGTATTTATTATCGATCACAATCACGAACCTATAATCACCTAGTATAAGTTTACATTGGTTTAAACCCCTGAGGTTGTGGTTTCACAGTTGGTCCGACTTCCTTCTCTGTCTACCTACCCACCTAAACCCGTCTAAGATTAGACGAGTATCTGCCATTCTTTATCGTTCCTTTCCTCGAGCACATCTAAATGCCACACCACAAACTTTTTCTGATGAAGGAGAGTTCGTCTGCATATTTATTGCACGGAATTCTCACATGACATGTGATGCAGAAAACGGCGACATTATTTCTCTTAAGAAGTTAATTCAGTTGGCCCAGACAGTCCATACGAATATTAAAAAAGAATGGTAACGTGACAATTACTCTTTTGATGGGGTAAACTCCCGCTTAGACGACATCCACGAGTTTTAACTCGGAAATCGAATACCACTGCACCTTCCTTGTTATTATGGAGTTAACTAATCAGTGTCAGTCACCTAATCTTTCAGGCCAGCATGGCCTCTCAAACCCGCCTTTCAAACACGTGTTCGTTTGTTACAAACCAATTGTAGTTGCTTATCATATTGTCAGAACATACATACCCAAACTCGTTTACCCATAATTATTCTTTGTTCAAATGTCAACATATTTCAAATGCTTTAAAACCCTATCAGCTGCCAATTATTATTAATTAATAACGTCGCTTTTACTAATTAATATGAAAAATATTGTCCTTTTAATCAAAAAAAAAAAAAACGAAAAAAAGCTTTTAATTTGAATATGAAAGGATATCTTTACAAAAGCAAAGAATCCTTTGTTACAAGAATGCATGTCCTATCAAAAGCAAACATTTCAAAGGAAACAATATTCAATGATAAATACTCGTATTAAAATATTAAAAAAAACTATAAAAGAAAACAATAATCACAGTTCAATTAATATTTATAAAAAAAAAAAAAGAAATGGAAAATGAAGAGAAAACACTACTTAAGCGTTATTAATAAAAAGCCTTTTGAACATTTCAATAAATGCCCTACAATAGTTGTAGGTCTATTAGAATTAATCAAACGCGTGCAGCTTTAGGTAGACAGGAATCTTACATAGGAGTTGTTAGAAAAGGCAAGTCATTATGTGAATTAAAATTAATTCAAGGATATCTTTAATTCTGTATATCATGCCTTACGTGTGCCTAGCAGTAACTGAAGTTCTTTCTGAGAAAATCTACTTCAAAGAGAGGAGAAGAAGAGAAGAAACATTTGCCCCAAAAAAATGTTAATAAGAAAGAAAGAAGAAGAAAATCAATTTAAGAAACGCTCAAATCAAGTACCATTCAAGATACCTAAAAAAAAAGAAATGCTCGGGACTAATCAAAATTCTTACGAGGAATGTGCTTTGGAAGCAACCAAAAGGTAGGTGAACAATCGCATTATCATCGGCCCAAATAACAGCTTCATCATGAGACCGGGAACTTAAGAACTGATAACCCAAATCATTCTAAAACAACGATATATTTAGAGCGTGAGATAGCGTATAGTCGCCGTAGTCTAGTAGGTAGTGTGTTGGCTTATTAGACGAAAGGCCAGGGTTCGAATCTCCGGTCAGACATCAAAAACGAAATATGAAAAAATATTTCTTCGGCGGTTTCCTCTCAGCAGATTTCTGGCAAAAACTCTGAGAGTAAATAAAATTGCCATGAAAAGTTTCTCAAAAAATCTGCCGTTCGGAGCCGACTTTAAACTGTAGGTCCCACCACTCATGTATAAAATTAATACACACAACATAAGTGGTGTGAGAAGCTAGGCCGTAATCCTGACTGAAGGGTTGTAATGGCCAATTATGTATGATAGCGTATAAACAAACAATACTGACTTCAATCGGGATGAAAACAAAAAAAAATTTTGAATTTTAAAATTATGTTGCCCTAGAAATAATACGTGCTGGAAGCAATACAACAACAATAGATGACAAGCTTAAAAACATAATTCTGTCGACTATGTTTTAATTAAGGGCCTATTCACATGCAATACATACACACATAATTGGTCATCATTACAACCCTTCAATTGGGAATACGACCCAACTTCTTACGCTAGCCATATTGTGTGTGTTAACTTGTATAAATCAGTGGCGGGGCCTACAATTTAAACTCGATTCCGAACGACGGATTTCTGTGGAAGTTTTTTAGAGTTTTTGCCAGAATATTGCTGAGCGGAAAATGCCGAATGAAATATTTTCTTCATATGTCGTTCTGTTGAAGATGTTTTATCTGGATTTTGAACTCTGGACTCTTGTCTAGTAAGCCAACACACTATCTACCATGCTACGTTAACTTGTAATATGAATTAAAAATCCATGAAATGCTTGTGTTCTATAAAACGTAATTTAGCTGCGGTTTACAGTTTGAAAAGTTACGGCATTTCAATGGTTCATCTGTCTCATATGCCTTGAATAAGGCACTAAAGTACTGGACTCTCATGGCAGAAGAATGAATTCAAAGGAAAACATAATCATTTACACAAAAAAATTCCTTTAAGTTTTTTTTCAACTTTATTCAAGCAAATTGTTGGTGTTTTAAATTTCCACTTGAATAAATAACCTTTAAATTCTGCAAATAAAAGAAACTTGAAATGAAATATTCCTGATATTGAAGCCTGTTTGTTGGAAAACTGAAATTCAGCAAAACAATTGAAAACCCAAAAATAAGACAAGTAAAGTCAAGATTTCTTTGAGATTTTTTGTGAAGTAATCCCGCTTTTATTGACGTCAAACTGCTGATGTTAAGATTTCTTTTTGGCCGTTTTTTTTTTCTCCTTTATTTATTCTTCTGTTCTCTGCTCTCTCATGATTTTCTTTTCTATTTCAGCATTTAAAAATAAAAATCATTATTTAGGGATAATCCGAAGGATTTTTTTTTATTTGTATTTGTATTTATTCTTATACGTTTTTGTTGCCGCCCATTACCATGTTTCTGCCATAATTTCTAATGGTCACTCGTCTGCTTTCTATATTCCTGCTTTTAATATGGATTTTAATTAAAAACGTTGGAAATGGACAAAGAAAAAAATTTTTTCAAATAAGTGTGAACGGAAATGAAAATTCCTTTTGAAATTTACGGGAGGACTTTACAGTGAGAACTCCATTGATAGTATATATGGGGACAGTGCCCCAAGTAACAGATGTAATAAGAAGAACGAAACAAAATCTTCTTTCGCTTTACACAGCTTCCTCAGCTTTATTTGTGGTAACAACTTTTGTCTGACTTTCTTAAAAAAAAAATCATCAACCACTAACATTAACTAACGAGAAAGCTAAATCTGCTTAATGAAAGGCATCATTTGTTGCATTGCCTTGATGAAACATTGGTTACTCATTCGCCAAATATTGCTCTTTTTCATTAATTTTATCTCTTACCACTTACGTGTATAGCGGTTAAAATGGTTCACCAGAAGTCTTCATTCTCTGAGCTAAGTACTCATAAAAGATAAAAACTTACATCGCATATGAAGGGTGGACTATCTATCGGTTTTAGTTTGGATCATCATTTATTTCGAATCTGGCAATACATATCTCATTCTATTCTGTCACAAAATTCAGGATATTGTCTCCACTGAGCGTAATAAAACGATTTACGCTAGAGCAACGTTGGGATTTATTGGTGCACCAAGAAACTGCACGATGATGTTGATATTTCTCCTTTTAATTATGATGTCAATTACCTGCAACGAAGCTGAGCTTTGAGATCTTTCGACTATTTTCTCACAGGCGCCGTGATGCCATTCCCGAGATTCGACACCATACACTCGAAAAAGTGCAGGAAGATTAGCCGCGATAGCCATATGAATGAAATCATATTCCATTTCTAATCGGAACAATTGTACTTTACAACAAAAGAAACTAAGTTTTGGCAAAATTTCAAACCGTTTTCGTTTTATTGCATTTTTAAATTTAAACTTTTAAATGGCCCACCCTATAAACACTCCCTCAGAGGTTCCTATGCAATTAAAGACTTGAAATTATACTCTGCAATATAATTTTTCAATCATTCGCAACACCTTTAATACCATACAGTAGAAAGCGTTTACACTGACAGTGCAGCAAGTTTATCTCTCTCATTTCTAAAGCTTTTATTGACACACACACACATACACAAACAATTTGTTTTCAGTTTCTTTTTCCCGGAAATTTGTTGATTGCATTGCTACAGACAGTACACATAAAACATAATTAAATTGAAAATCAATATCAATAAATACTGTTACGAATTGTAGTTGTTAATTAAAAACTTCATATTTTTTCCAATTTAATTAAAACCGTTTAATTAATAAATCATGATGATAACACAGCTCCTGAGCTCATATTACACGATTGATAAGATAAAATAAATGAAAAGACAAACACAAATGCATGTAATACAAACATGAAATAAAAACCAAAATATTAACAGAGCTGCCAACGTTTTTTTTTATATAAAAAGGGTAACATTTCTTAAATGGTATATAAGTCACTTAATAAATCATATCTTTAGTATGGAAGAGTAGAACTTAAGCATTATAATTCCTTACCATTTTACTTAACATAAATTCTTGTTACAACGACAGATGACAACCCTATTATTCTAGAAAATATTTACTTTATTAAAGATATTGTAATGAAACAATAAAATAATATCATACAAAGGAGATAAAATAGAAATAATAAAACTTTAGACAGAAGGAAATGCCAAGGAGATGTTTTCAATGTCTAAATGGCAATAGTATCCATAATCGGTTAGGTAAAGCTACTGTTCAAGTGGAATTGGGATCAATGCGAAGAACTGAGAACAGCAAAGGAAATTCATATAGTGCTTACAATAAAACATCACGTATGAAGAAGATTAAGGGCCATTATTACAACTTGCCGTTAACTAAAGGAAGGATTTTAACTGGCAGATAAATTCGTTAATTCGATAACTTAAATCGTTGTTATAAGTGGCCAATAAGATAAAAGTAAGCTTTATGCTAAAGTGAGGACCATCCTACTGGTAAATTTTTAAGTTAAGTTTCCATTATTTTCAATATGGCAACTTGTAATATAAATAAAATAAGCAAATACAACAAAATAAAAAGAAGCTAGTCGTTGCCACTGCTTTTAAAAAAAAAACTTGTTTAAGTGAATAGTTTTATTGGCATTGCCATATTTTTGAAAATGTTAACTTTATTTTATCTGTAAGTTGTAATAACGAAAATAAGTTAAAGGTAACTTTACAGTTCCCTTTAGCTAAAGGTACCTTTAACTAAACCCAAGTTTAACGGCAAGTTGTAATAATAGCCCAAAGAAGATTAGTACTGAAAGGGTTGAATACCCTGCTAAATGATATCATTACAGCAGTCCCTTAAAGTATGAAGCTGGCGATACATACATTCATCATGCATATATAAATGATCATTACAGCCCTTTAATCAGGATTACGACCTAGTTTCACACACCACTTATGTTGTGCGTGTTAATGTTTTAGATTTGAGTGACGGAGCCTTCAGTTTAAAGTCGACTCCGCATGACAGACTTTTGAGAATGAGGAGATCGCCGAAGAAATATTTTTTCATATTTCGTCTAGTTAATGATGTCTGACCTGGGCTTTGAACCGAAGGCTCACGTCTAATAAGGCAACAAATTACCTTCCAGACTACATCGACTTTTAAGCTGGTGATACAAGTGGAGATGAAGCTAGTGATGCAAATGGGTTTACTAGTCAAGAATCTGATATGCCCAGTGCGTATTGAGGAGCTAGAGAAGTTTTTCAACGAAACCAAATCGCAACCGGCTTTTAAGGCCAAAGTAAGCAAAAGTTTTCCGGTTGTAAATAGTCCTTCAATTCCAAGCAGAGAAGCAAATGTCGCAATCGGCTAAGTGCCATAAACCAAACTGATTCAACGCTTTTATACAGCAAAGATATGAAATCTCTTATCGATTGGAATACGTTATGACAAGAGTTAATACAGAACAGAGAATGGCGAACTCAAAATCTATGCTAATGGCACTACATTCGGCCAATATTCGAATAATATGAGATAATATTTCAACGTCAAAAGTCTAATGCTAATTCAGAGTCTAGAATACAATGACTGTGCGGGATTTGTAAATGAGAATCTTTTTTTTTAGTGAGTTGTCAAACCCTATTATTTGTGAGCAGCCATAAATCAATGTTGATTTTTTGCTTTTTTTTTCAATTTCAATTAATTTCCAATTTCTTTTTAAGCAAATTTTACACCAGAAACAAATGCAAACAAAAAAAGAAAAACAGAAAAATAATAATAAAAAGTTATACATGCTACATGCCACAAATACAAAATGGCCAACATAAACTAAACTATTACAAGGCGAATACATAAACTCACTCACACACTCATTGGAAAACAGGCCTATGCCTGACTCACTGTTCACTGTTTCATAAAATATAAAATGGTAAATGATGATGATGATAAGAAGAAGAAGAAGAAGAAGAAGAAGAAATCCAGTACATGTTGTAATTAAATTTCAATTTCTCTCTGTATCTTGCGATGATGCTATTGCTGCTGCTGCATGGGTTGCTGTTGCTATATGGTGGCAACAACAACAATATATTTTATATTCAAATATAAATTTCATATTTGCTTTCATTGCTTTTGTTGTTGTTATCTTTTTTTTTGTATTTTTTAACAGCAAATATGTGAAAAGCATAAAAAGATAGGCAGAAGATATTTAAATCTTATGGTTTGAATATTCATGAGAAAGCTATGCCTCAACATGCGGACAGAGAAAGGCAGGTTGGGATTGTTGGCAATTTTATGCAGGCGTGGTTATGTATGTATATCAAGGAGAAATTGTATGTTGTTGTAAATGTTGATGCATTAAATTAAATGCAACATGTTACCAAGCCAGACATCATAATCATGACAAACATTACTGTCCATCATTATCATCTTCATGTATATTATATCATAATGCCGTTAAAATCATTTTTTAGGTTATGGCAGTTATAGTTTAAATACAAGGTGACTTAAAAATAATCCCATAATGTTAATTTGTATTAGAAAGAGGTTCATTTGATGTGATAGATAGAGGAGAAATGACCATTTTTCCATGTGATGTCTGTCTCTCCCTATTTACAGCAAAATTAAGAATTTCTTTTAAAATATTGAGACAACTTTAAGGTTAGAGACTTAAGTGCAGTGTAATCGGCTATAACCGTTCCAACCAATCGTTACCGTTATAACCAATTATTTGAAATGTGTTTTCTGCTTCCCGTAGAACGTGTAAATTATCTTCCCATTTGGAAATCCCTACTAAAAATTGACTTTCGCGGGAAAATAAAGATCGAATATAATATAGTCGTTTAAGGTTGGCCTGGTGGCTGAATAATCCAGGTTCGAATTCCTGTGTAAAAAATTGAAAAGATTTCTTCTTCAAACAATTTGTCCAACAAGCATCCAACTTGTTAACTTATTGGTCCTGAGGCCATCATTTAAAGCCCAGGTTAGACATCAAAACGAAATACGAAAAATATTTTCTCGGCAACTTCCTCTCAAACACTCTGACAGGCCACTCATGTATAAAGTTAACACACGCAACACAAGTGGTGTGAAAAACTAGGTTATAATCCTAACTAAAGGGTTGTAATAATTAATTATTTATGTACGTATGTAGGTACAAGCCTCCATATTCTTGATTCCTAATATCTAAGTTCCTACAAATATCAAACTGAGTTAGAGTAGCATACAATGAGCAGAAAGTACCTCCGAATGCTTCAGTCTGCACCAATTGTTTCAATTTAACAGTAGATGGCACAGATGGCTTATGTACCTGTCTAGGAGAGAAAGAATCGCCCGGAATGGTGAGAACCTTTATTCGATTTCAAGAGTGCAAAACTCAATTTCCCATTTTCGATTTTGTTCATGGATATCGAAACAAAATGGCATACAAAAACATTGTGTTGGCGCCACCCAAAAAAAAATCTGCTTCTCTTTGCTCTTAGTGAAGTACATTACATTATAGCGAGACATCTCCTTTTTCCTTTTTTCTCTGTCTTTTTCTCTCTCTGCTTACAAAATTTCATAATCAATTTGATTTTTAACAACCAAAAATATATTTTTTTTAACACCCTTAGACAAATTCCCTTTTCTTTTTTCTTTTTCTGCTTTTCATCTTAACGAAATTATTATAATTTCCGCTTTAGAAGATGGATTACTTTTTCAATTTTTTGCAACAATTTGTTATGGAAAATGCTTCATGCTGTCAAATGCTCTCTCAAAAAGAAGAACGAAAAAAAAAAGAAAGAAACTGTCTTCACTTCAAGCGAATGATGGCACACATGACTAAATCATTTCATTTAACACCACTGGAGATGGTATGCATTTTATCATGCTAAAGTGACAATCAAACAGGGAGACAGTCAGTCACATTTATTTCCTTATGTTAGTCAGCCTGCCAGCCAACCAGCCAACCAGCCAAACAGCCAGTCATCTTTGCTCAAAAACTGACATGGGATAATGTAAATTTGCATATGCTTCAGTCAAGTATTTTATGTCTTTAGGAATCTTTTGAAAAAATTTTCTGGCTTCTTGCTTCTGTCATCCAAGTATACACTCATATATGAGGCGTAGCATGATACACTTTTTTTTTTTGCAAAGTATTTATTAAGCGTTCATAACCCTTTTTTCTTTAATTTTAAAAATAGCTTCGGAAATAATTGAATTATGGACTCTTTTTTTTTGTAGGTATTCATGTAAAACTGAATATCAATCATATTCCATAGTGGTTGACAAATTTAATTTGAGTAGATGGTTGTACAGTTAGAAGTTGTAAAGCTTTTAAATTTAAATTGTATGCAAAGTAATCTAATTAAAGAAATTTTGGAAATTATAAGGAACAAAGGCTGCCTTCCCCAATGTTAGGGGAACTTTTAACAACATGGCGCTATAGGTGTTATAGCCGGCATACTTACAAGATTAGGTGTACAGAACAGAATATGGTGAACTGGACGTCCAAGCTACACTGTGGAAGAACGTTTTACCTAACGCTCTTACATTATCAGAGAACTACCAAGGAGAACACCACAGGATGGCGTACTGGTAGTGTTGCTGGAACTGGTTGGAATTGAGGCAATTGCCAATAGAAGGTGACGTGGACACTATTAGAGATAGGATGCAATTGCTCTGAAAAAAGTCAAGGGAGTGGGCATATGATAAAGCATTATGCGTTTATCCTGGGTAGACGGAAGGTAGTACTTTTCAGTAGAAGGTTAAATAAGCCACCGTTTTATTCACTGAGATTACGTTACCTTAAATTCATGGACGAAGTAGATTTCTTGGACCCTATTTGGAAAAAAGGGTTAGGGACCTACGGTGACTGACTTGATCTTTCAAAATAATCAGTCCAACCATGATCATATATTCATGAGCAAATTTTTTATTTCAGGATTGCATTAAAACGGAATACGCAGAAGAATCAGGTGATTCACTGGGTCTTTCAAATTAATCAGTCCAAGCATGTTCATAGTCATGGACAAACTTTTTAATCCAGGATTGCATTAAAACGGCATACGCAGAAGAACTGAGAACTTAATAAGAAAAGTTTCTTACTGAAGACTATAATACATCGAAAATTACACAATTGTTAGCTCTACTATTCTAGAACTTACCACAGTAATGCAAACAACTACTTACAATGGAAAAATTTTAACAAGCAAACTGAAATAAAACAAAAAAAGATTATTAAAATACAAAAAAAGATCCTTTACGATAGCCTTGTGCTTCTTTAAGGAACGAAACGAAACGAAATGAAATTTAAAAAACCTGAAAGGCTTTTATTTCCATTCCCCATCTTGGAAGCATAAGGCTTCTACAGAGCATTTTCCATCTTATTCGATTGACTGCTAGTGTTGCCTTGTGATTGGTCTGCTGTAGCAGGTTCAAGGCTAATGGTGCTGCCATTGAGCATGTACTGCAATGATGATTCCTACATTTTCTCCTCTAGTGGGCGGCACTGCATGCACTTCCTGTGATGTTTTCCTTTTTTTCCGTTTCCAGGCAGTGATTATGGTTTTTAGATGAATTGTATTGGAGTAAGTGAAGCTATTTAATTTGAAATTCGAAAATCTTGATGAACAATTTTTACTTACTGGGGTTTGAAAGGTGTCCTTTTCAACTCCATTGGGTTTGAAATCGGGCTTCTCGATTGTAGATAGATTTGACTACTATAGCACGCCATCAGCAAGGCTTTAGTTCCAAGGCTTGCTATGCAGTCTTTACATACATACATACATACATACATACATACATACATACATAATTTTATACACGAGTGGAGGACCGTCGTATTGTTTAAAGTGGACTCTGAATGACAATTTTTTTTTTTTTTTTGAGAAAGTTTTCATGGCAATTTTATTTTTTCTGAGAGCCTTGCCAGAAATCTGTCTGACCTGGGGTTTGAATCGTGGCCTCATGTCTAATAAGTCGACATGCTACATATTAGACAACGGCGACTGATACTCAAGCTCATGCCACTAACAATCGAAAGTGTGCCTCGGCTTTGCCGCAGTCTAATTACTTTATAGGGCAGCAAAGCGATGTATTTTTTTGTTGCAACCGAGGTTTACCTCATTAATCTAATACAGAAATCTAATTTGAATAAAACTTCTATTCCATATAACTTATCCGTCTACAGTGACATTGTATTAGAAAAGTTGTACGATTAAATAGTTACACGGTAATGTGCATTCATTACGTATCTTCTTTTTTTTTAATTTTTTTTTCTCAAACTAACTGAATTATGCTAAGCATATAAGCTTCTCATCATCATCATCATCATTATCTCTGTGAAAACAAAAACAAAATTCATAGAAATTTCCTTTTAATTAATATTTATCATACGCACTGATGATATTCCGCAGCTAAAATAATGCAAACTAGAAAAAAGAACGGAAAAAAAGAAGAAGAAGAAGACTAAAAAAAATTTTCCTTTTTTTTTGCAATTCAAAATTGTTTCCAACATTTTCTGCATTGTTAACCTTTAAAAGTGAACGAATTTTTTTTTTTTCTTTCCTCCTGTTTTTTTTATAGGAAAATTCAAGAACAACTAAGTTGAGGGAAATTCCTTAATAATAATAATCATACGCCACCCTGTTCATTAGGCAAATGAAAATCTTAATTAAAGACAAGCAAAAATAAAATGCAAAAAGGAAAATGAAAGAAAACAAATCGTAATAAATCATGAAATAATCATAGTTTTCATGTGGTTTAGCAAAAGAAAATATTTTTTTTTTTTTCTGAAAAACAACAAAAAATTATTCGAACAAAAACGAAAAATAGAAACTAAAAACCGTTATAAATCATGTAGAAAATAATTGCAATTAATTTTCATTTTCAATTTCATTTCAAAAGTTATAATTCTTTCACTAGACATACCGTAAATCGGCACAGTGTATTGAAGAATATGGAAAAAGCATAGAAGAATTAAAAATTCTTCTTCTTATTATTAAAGTTTTAACACGCAAATGAAAATGTTTTTCTTTTTTTTTTTTTCTATTGATTTTCTTCTAATAATATCGTATTTGTTTCTCACTTAAGCAAAAAACGCTCTAGGCTAAGTGCCCAGCTCTGACTCATACTACTCGTATGCTCGTATGCCATGATGATGTGCGACACTTTAAAATATCATAAAAGTTTCGTAGCATTTTTATCAACAATTTTTATAGAATCGTGTTAAGCCCTCTTTAAGTGCAACTACAGTGTGATGTGTTAGCCAGTGGCTTACACAATAAAATTCTTTTGAGAAAGAGAATTGAAAGAGAAAATGTTAGTATTTGTATACAGGCAAGTGTAAAATTATAGCATACGGTATAAAGAGAATAGTTTACGGAAGCATATTTTTAAATCGCATGTCTCATGATAGTGGAGATGGCTCTGGGTAATGGTTAATGTGCTCGAACCTTCACATTCGAATCTGATGAAAAAATGTTCATCATGGTTTCTACGAATTTCTAAAAAAAAAAAAAAAAATAAAAACCTTTTAAGATAATCAATCCAGATTGCCTCTAGCCTCTCGGAGAATGTGAATTTCAGGTAGAGACATCACGCGTTTAGAGTATCGAGCTGGTGAAAACAGCGCTCCATCGAAGACTCTAATATTTTAAAAGTATTCCTTCCAGGTAAAAACATCTGGATTATATCATGCTCGAACCGATGTTTTTGCCTCCAGGGGCGGAATGTTTGCACGGAGACACAGGAGTGGAAGATTTTTTGAAACAATCTCGTGATTAAGGCGGTTTTATCTCTCCGGGAGATGCTCTCGCTGGGGTAGGTTCACTTTCTAAGTTGATCGTAAGCCTCCAATGCTCTCGCTGGGGTTGATTTACTTTCTGAGTTGGTCGTAGGCCTCCAATCTGCTACACTTATGGAATTGTTGGAAAATGGATCAGTGAACAGGAGCAGAAACGTTTAGAAAATGAATCGATTTGAATCGATTTGTAATGTAAAGTCTATGGCCTATGGCGTTCAATCTAAATAAATCCAGCGTGAAACTGATTACTGGAATACTTACGCGACATTGTAAGCTTAGATCGCTGGCAACAATCTGCTACAGATTTCAGGAGAACAATTGCAGGATATGTTGCATGTAACGAACATCATCTCTATAACTTCCTAGCCCTTATTAGAATAAGATTGAGGAATCTGAGCAGTGGTTTCTTTTATGGTTTGGATTCTCTCCTGAGAGCTTTGAGATGCCCGGACATAATTGCAGTAATTTGAAGCTCCCTTATGTGCTTTGGTTGTGTGCTTCTTCACTACTTTCTCTGACTTCCATTTCTATGTTTTTCCTTTCTTTTTCTCGCTTCCTCTTACATACATACATACATAATTAGCCTTTACAACCCTTCAATCAGGATTACTACCTAGCTTCTCACACCACTTATGTTGTGTATGTTAATTTTATACACGAGTGGGGGGACCTACTGTTTAAAGTCGACTTCGAACGACAGATTTTTTGAGAAACTTTTCAAGGCAATTTTATTTACTCTCCTAGTTTTTGCCAGAAATCTGGTGAGAGGAAGCTGCCGAATTAATATTATTTTTCATATTTCGGGGATTCGAACCGTGGCCTTTCGTTTAATAAGCCAACACACTACCTACTAGAGTACGGCGACTTCTTACCAATTTTTAATCCAGTTGATCTCTTTATACATATTTTAAGTTTGTAGTTCTCTCGAGCAAAGTTCATTAGCATCGAGCTATTTTTACATGCCGAAATACAAAGTATATGACTTGAACAAACCGCTGTTATTTTCAAGTCTTATCATGTAAGATTGCAATGCCAAGCTCTTGTAGTATAGTATTGAACATTGTCAGATGCTTTTGCGTTGACCCCAGTATTAAGGATTAGCTATTGTGTCTCCTTGTGATGATATGACCAATCCAACATAAATTTCTGCATACTTAGTTCCACATAACCGTATGGCCGAGAGCACTTGCAATGTGACTTTGAGCAAATTGGTGGAGATGTGTAGCTTTGCGTGTTCTATACTGATCAGGATTTACTATGATACAACAGAGTAAAGTATTTAAAGCCTTGAACGTCCATATGCTGCTAACTAACGCCTTGTTCAGCTCGCTACTTGAATTTGTTTCTATGCTTCTCCATTAATTCAGCTGAGATCATACCACACGTACCCTACTTTATCAAAACTGTCTAATTTATTACATGTTACACTGTGATTCTACCAATGCATATATTTTTAAATATTACGTGTTGTATTTACAATTCTTTGGAATTATATACTCTATCATGTCCTTTAAATGATACAAAAAAAATCCCTCTTAGACACACTCTTGCTGGAAATACAACGGAGAAGAAGAATGAAATAATAAAACCTAAAGACCAATAAATAAAATGAAAAAAAAAAAGCAGAGCACTTGTAAGTATTTTATGCCACCTCTGCTCTCTTACTCTTTTTTCATTCAGCCAATATCCTTATGCTATGTTACCGTTAAAGAAACTAGTACAGCATTGTCTTGTGGTGTGTTGGTATATTGATGTTGGCAGATCGTGTTACATTAAATTGGCCGCATAAATTTGTCATTGTAAGTGTGTTGTAAGCCTTTAAGTGAAGAATAGAGAAATGATGGCTTTCTTGTTTTTAATAGAGAAAATTAAAATCCTTGTAGAAATTCATTTAAATAAGGTGGCCTATAAATTGAACAATGGAACAATGGAAAATTTATGTTTAATTTTGCCATCAAGACATTGCGGTACCGTAACAGAATTAATGATTTTTTATTTAATTTTCGCAACATCACGCTTTTTAACGCTTTTGCTTCAGCAGGCATAATAATTTATTGTAATTAAAAGAAATTAGAAGAAGACACGTGTAGCACGGCCAGCCGAGGGAAGTTAATAAACGTTTCATTAAGATTTTATTAAAGCTATAAGAAAATATTTAATTTGTATATTGCATGTAGGAAATAAAGGCCGTATTTTTAAAAAGAAGTAGGTGTTCCTTGCGATTTAGCAAACAACACGGCATATGCTAGATATTTATAACTCTATCAAGCATACGGCATGACGACCTTGAGGACTATAAAATATTCAGGCCGACGTATAATTTCCACAACTAAACAGTATTACATTTCTCACTGTTTTTACAAGCGAATGCACCACATTAAACAAAAAAGTTTTCAAAAATTTATTATTTATCATAATAGAATTTTACATAGAAAAAAGTACCATTTTAAAAAAGAATAATTTTTTAAAAAATAAAACATATTTTCTAACGCATAATTTAAAATATTTTTTAAGGTTCTATTTTCGAAAAAGTACCATGTTTAGAAAAAGTACTTTGTTTAGAAAAGGTACTATGTTTAGAAAAAGTACCATGTTTAGAAAAAGTACCATGTTTAGAAAATGTATCAAAAGTATTATAGTTCTTTTGAAAAAGCAACATTATTTGAAAAAGTACCATTAAAAACTACAAATTAAAACCGGAGTAGCATTTAAATTAAAATTTCTCTTTAAAGTACAAACTCGGCACTCATAATTTAGTGACAAAACATGTCTAGTTACTCGCAGTATAAATAAATAAATTTACTCTGCATAAGAATGATTGAGAGATGTTAACCAGAACCAATATTTATATGGTGAAATAAATAATATCGTTGTTATAACTAAACCTTATAGGATCCAGTAAACTGTGTCCATTGAGGCGACTGCCAATTTAACCTAACCTAAACTAAAGTACCAAAATAAGTACACTATTTGAATGTAACATATCATTTAAACAATTTAAATTAACAATTCCAAATAAAAGTACCATTCCAAATTAAAGTACTCATAAAAGTACAATTTGAGCAAAGTACCATTTAAGACAAAGCTCCACACCAAAATACTAAAACCACTTAAACAAAATAGCATTCTTAAATAAAAATACAATTTATAATCAAAGTACTCTTTAAAATTGAAGTACTATTTTAAAAAAAGGACAATTTTAAAAAAGTACCATTTTAAAAAAGTACCATTTTAAAAAAGTTCCATTTTAAGAAAAGCACCACTTTAAAAAAGTACCATAGAAAACAAATCCCATTTTTAAAAAAATTTTACTTCGCTTAATTTACTGCTTGAGCGCAATCGCTGTACCAATCTCCAAAGTGACTTTAAACAATTGAATCCCTAAGGTGCATTTTCCTGCAATGGACCTTGCATTACGTGTGCTAGAATTGTAATAAAATTCAAACATTTTTCATCGTTTTCGTTTATATCTAGCTTTCGAATGAAGGGAGAGAACTACGATTAATAGAGTAAAATAAAGCTTTTTAATTCCCATAAAGTGGCCTTACAAGCAGCTATGTCAGCATAATGGAGGACATATTGATCCTTTCTTCATTCGGAAAAGTTGCACTGAATTCACAGCATTATGTGGAGATTCAACACAATCATTTGCTCCCTGAAATGTACAAATTAAACAGATGTAATCAAAAAGGTTGAACTAAAGGACGAGGCAGTATTCACGTATTTGCAAGAAATTTTCACCATGGATTCGGCTAATTCCAGGAATATTAATCACCACAAGAGATTATAGAAATTGGCTCATATGTTGTCCTAATTTAACAGCTCTGAAGTTCGTCTTTTAGATCACGGTATTCTAGTAGGTAGTGGGTTGGCTTCTTAGATGAGAGTTCTTGGTTCAAATCCCAGCTTAGGCATCTTGAACAAACCAAAATAGGATTAAAAAAACTATTTCTTTCGGTAACTTTAGCTGAGTGCTGGCAAAAAGTTTGAGAATAAATAAAAGTGAACTATTTATTGGTCACGCCTCTAGTGAACCTAATCAATATACACAACTTGGGTTGTGTTAGAAGCTAGATTGTAATTTTGACTAAAAAGTTTTAGTGGCCAAATATGAAAATCCTCATTTTCATTAATGATTTTATTCGTGGCACTGGTAATGGGTCTTCTAGAATAGGTCCTAAGATCATTCGGTCCATGGTCAAACTTTAAACTTGTTTAAGCCCCTGTTGCCTTTCATTCAAAGTAATATTCCTATGCTTTCAACCCTTTCCTTTACATGTAACTGATGTCCTTCTCTTATTCATTCATTTTAAAGCATATTTAACCTTTTTAATCTTTGTCATCTTCTTCTTCTTCTGTTTCTCTGTTCAGCTGTCAATATCTGTTTGATACTGATAAAGGGTTTCATGCAATATTCTCAATGATTATTATCATTATTATTCGTCTACAACTTGTTTAACATCTATTTGATTAGAAAGACCTTTTAACCTCATTCCTATAATCATCCATAACTTGGTTAGTGTGAATTGCCATACACCCCACTTCCCCTCCCCCGTTTATAATAATAATGTTAGGAGTGCAGCTAACGGTTGTCTTTAGGGGGAGACGAGTTGTATCATGATTTTACATCTTTAATTCGATTAGTTATCTGCCATCAAGTGTAAATGTGAATGTGAATGTGAATAAGAATGGGTGAGAGGGTGTGTGTAATAGAGTATTACGTGTCGTAAAATAGATTTTATGGACAATGACTTTAATTATGAAAACAACAACAACAACAACACGTCTTCTGAAAAGTGTTTTATGTTGTACGTTTTTAAAATGATTAAACTTTCTAACACAATAACAAATAAAGAGTAGATGGAGAACATGACACGGGGTCACTGTTTGGATGAATGTTGCCAGTTGAAGGTGTAAATAAATTAAATAGAAAAACTGTAATGGATTATATACAAGAGACACACCACTATTTACACTCAAAGAGCCAATAGAGCTTGTTCAGGAAATAAAATAAGTTTTTATTCGTATCGAAAAAATCAATTTTAAAATAATCGAGCATCGATTTTTTGGTAACCTTTTAAAGAAACTCCTAATACAGCAAACGTTGATGGATTATTTCATAGATTAATAGGAGAACTATGAAGTTCTAGAGATGGCAGTTTTGCTTCAATCCAAAGGTTAAGCGAATTTTTCTGAGACAACTTTACAAATTCCAGTACAATTCCATGCATGAGTTGAAAGCAAAAATTTCGATAAAAAAAAAAAACAAAACTTGGCAACATTCTAAGCCACTCAAGCATTATAGTTCATCCAAGAGATAGAAAGATTAGATATTGTAATAGCAGAGGACGAGATGCATTGAAAGCTAATTTTTTTTTTTTAAGAAAAATTTAAATCGGTTTGACATGGATAGAGTATTGAAACATGTTTTCTATATGTCTACCACATAAACCATAAGCATAACTTGCAGCCATCTGTAGAGTACCGCTCATTATGTCAAATCGCATATGATGCCAACGAAACAGTCAAATTTTTATGGCCAAAGTGCCCAAGACATCATGGAAGACCCGAAGAATTTGAATAACATTTTTTGTTAATTATTCCATTATGACCTTTAAGCAGCTCTAGGCTGACAGTATCTATTCCATACGAATCTTTTACTTTTCTTTGCTTTCAATCGCCGTAGATTAATAACTAGTGAATTGGCTTATTAGATGTGAGCTTCAAACCCCAGCCCAGACAAAGTGATTAAAAGGAATTTAAAAAGAAACATTTCTTTGGCGATTGCCTCTCAACAGCCTTCTGGCAAAAGCTTTGAGAGTAAATAAAGTATTCTACCACTCATGCATACAATGAAAGCACACAGCATGGTTGTAATATTCACTAAAGGCTTGTAATTGACCAATTAACTTTGAAAGTTTGCTTTGATTTTATTAACCAAATGTTTACATGTTCTAAAGTGATAACCCTATAGCCAACTGTTACTAACAAAATGTACTTCTCTTTGTGAAACTAGCATGTTAATGAGATGGAGCCCTTTTCGATTTAAGACCTTAACCACAACACCATTCAACCTGTAATGACTTACATGGGTTACATGGGTGTCATGTGCCGCTAATTAATTATTAAATATTTTAATTAAAACTAAAACAGTTGCCATAGATAATTAATTAACCGTTTAAGGCATTGCAATTAATTTAATAACAATGGGCACCTTAATTATTCAAATTAAAGAAATCAAAAAAAAAAATAAAAAAACTAACATTTTTTTTGTAAATTTTCTTTCTCCAAAAGAAAAAAAACAAAACGAAAGAAGAAAATTAATCTTTTAACAGCGTAATAATATTCATTGGTGGGGTGGTATTGTAACTTTCATATGCCGGTAAAACTGAAAAGGCCATATGAAATCAGAATGCAGATATTGGCAGAAATAAAATGCTGATTGTTGGCATGTTTCAAATAGAAACAGCTGTAACAGAAAATGCCAACAACAACAACAACAACAACAACAAAAGTAACAATAATAACAGTAGCAAAAAGCAACTAAAATTAAATACAATACATATGTACATGCCATACAGCAGAATGTTGCATGTTTATAACATATGATTGACAGGCAAGTCGTTCAGTCAGTCATTCAGTCATTCAGTCAATCAGTCACACTTATATAGAGTCATCTATATTGAATTTCTTTTATTGTAGTTCTTATTATTATACTATACGTGCTGTTCGTGTGCCATATGCGTGCATGTATTCCTTTCATACAATAAAAACCAAAAAAAAAAAAAAAACCGATAGCATGGCATGCGGCATAGCATGGCTTGAAATGAAATGCAAACATCAGTCAGCCGTATAAGCATTTCAATACCAGAGTTGCTTGTATTGATTTTTAGGCAAAATGGAAAATGTTGAGAGAAAAAAAAGTGTCAAACATATGATTGATAATATCAAAGGAACAGACATGTACAAAAGATTAAAGTATACTTTTTGGCGTTTAAACTGTGTGTGTACACGCCGAAGTCTATTATTGATATGTATGTACACACATATGTATTTGTACATGCATGTGTCAATCAATTACATCGATAAGAATATGGCTTGAATGATTTTTTTTCGTTTTAATCCGTCAATAAAACCCTGTTAAATTAAATGACCTCTAAAATGACCTCAACTGTTTGTTAAGAATAATGAAGCGTACGCCAATTGAAGACATTTGAATTTTGAGAAATGTATTGTAACCGCCTTAGTCTAGTAGGTAGTGTGTTGGCTTATTAGACGAAAGGCCAGGGTTCGAATCCCCGGTCATCAGAAATCAAAAACGAAATATGAAAAAAAAACATTTCTTCTGCGGCTTCCTCTCAGCAGATTTCTGGCAAAAACTCTCAAACAAATCTGCCATTCGGAGTCGACATTAAACTGTAGGTCCCGCCACTCATGTATAAAATTAACATTCTCAACATAATTGGTGTGAGAAGCTAGGCTGTAATCCTGACTGAAGGGTTGTAATGGCCAATTATTTCTGTATTGTAATGAATGTATGTACGAATGAAAAAGAAATTTCAAACAAATTGTTTGTAAAAAAAAAAAATAATCCTGAAAGCTTTAAATTAAGGATTGGGATTTCAAATGTTATCAGTACTGCAAACTATATATAGAGAGTACCGTTAGGCCTTATATTACAACTCGCAATTCGAGTTGCCCGTGAAGGAGATTACTACAAATGGAAGTTAAACAACTGAACAGAATTAATATTGAATTGTCTAACAATGACTTACACCTGCCATGCTAATATGCAAACTGTGAATATCCCTCATGTTTGCTTAGTGAAAACTCGCACAAGAAATGAAAATGAAGCACAACTTTGTTTGATTTTCTTTCTTTTTTTTCGTTTGGTTTTTCTTTTGTTGCAATTGTTGTTGTTGTTGTTGTTTTTTAAAGTGAAAATGCAAATTTCTTTTCATGTCTGCTGTTACCTGTTTGCTAAACAAAAACAACAAAAAATATAACAAAAAAAAATGTGAAACGGCAGCAATTTACAACTACAAAAAAAACCACCTGGGCACAGTGTTGATTACTTGTACGTTTTTTTTCTTAATTTTTTTTTTTATTTAAAGTTTCGTTGGCAGTTTTTATTGTTTGTTTGGTTTTTTTTTTCTATTTTCTTTTTGCATGGCCTTTACTTAAGGCAAGAGACAGAGAGCTAGAGAGGGAAAGAGAGTGATGGAAAGAAATTTTCAGCTAGCAAATCCAAAAGGGAAATAGAGTATCAGTGCTAGTTAGTGCACTGGTATTTATTGTTGCTGGTGCATGAACTGTAACCATAAAAAAAAACTTGGAAAGCAAAAAAATAAATAAATAATAAAATTGCAACAACAACAACAACAAATAACAATAATAATGAAAAATAACATCAACGAAGTAATAAAAGAAACAATAACGCATTACCCAAGGAAACAATAACAATAACTCAGAGATTGGGAACCTCTGAAGCGATGTTCCCATGGCTTTATAAACATTTTAAATGCCAACAAAACAAACACTCTGTAAAACTTTAATTTAAATGGACCATTATAACGGTTTTTTGATGGTCATTTTGTTTTTTGTTCCTTATTTATTTGTCTTTTTTTGTCTTTTTTGTTCTTTTTTTGTCTCTTTCTTAAGTACTTTTGCATTGTTCTGTCAAATAACAGTTTTTGCTTAACACCACTCGTTTTTGTACTTTGTCTTAAGGCTTAAGCCATAGTTTTATAAGTGATTTCACTCTCTCTCTCTCCCACTCATCTTCACTAGTTTACAATTACAATCGCTCTGTTCGTTCACCACCCTTCTCTAGGTCTTCTTTTGATGTGGAAATGGAAAAAAAACGCTTTAAAAACGCATTAGTTTGAAATGGTGCTCACCAGTAGCAGCAGGTTATTGTTGGTGTGGCTGCTTTTTTTTCTTTCTTTTGATTTTCTTCAATTTTTTTAATATTGTTTGTGGCATTTGGAACCTTTTTTTCATTTGCAGCCTTTTTACCTTTTTTGTTTGTAGTATTTCATTGCTTTTCCTGGCGTTTTTTTTTTTGTTGTTTTTTTTTTTTCTTTAGTTCACACGAAAATATTAAAAAAACTGCATTTTATGACAAACAATAAAATATTTAAGCAGCATTGGAAATTATTGGATTTTTTATGAACGAAAATGAAAAAACAAAAAAATGAGATCATCTTTGATTTCGGAATGCATTTAAATCAGGGGACAGAAATTTAAAATTTTTAATTAAAAACCTAATACCCGAAGTATAATAATCAGTGCTTCAGAATTTATTCACTTTCAAAGGATCATAAATATGTGCAAAGAATGGTTACAATATGTGGTATGCCTGCAGACAGGTTTGATTTTGTGCTTTAACGCCCCCTACATATAGTCCCCCTAGCCATAGCAGCATCACACGCAGTGTTCAGCACTTTGTATACGCCCAACACCATTGCCTCGACAGTGCTGCCATTCGTATGAAAAGACGACAGCATCAATTCATATGTCGTCCTGTCGAAGCAGGAGTCCTTCCATTTAGGTCCCGTAAACTTCGGCAATCCGTCTCCTCTCGTGTTGCGCCCTGTAAGCGTAATCACGATTGCCTGATGGTCGCTATTCGTGAAGTCCTCAGTGAGTTTCCACGCGATCCGCGAAAAAAGGCTCTCGCTCACAAAAGTCAAATCTATTATTGAGCTCGTTCCAGCCCTTCTAAATGTGTTGCCTCTTCCGTCATTCAACAGTGCCACAGGAAGGGAAGCAAATGTCTCCAATAGGCAGCGATTAGTATAGCGTTAGTATATCTACTACCCCATTCGGTCGCCCAGGCGTTAAAGTCCCCCCCCAATAATAGCGGGGGTGTTTAGTCGCACATGTGTGTCAATTTTATACAGGAGTGGCGGGACCTATACTTTAAAATCGATTCCAAATAACAGATTTTTGAGAAACTTTTCATAGAAACTTTTTTGTTTACTCTCCGAGTTTTTATCAAAAATCTGCTGAGAAGCAGTCGCCGAAGAAATATTTTTGCATATTTCGTTTTGTTGGAGATGTTCGACCTAGCGTTCGAACTGAGGCCTCACACTACCTATTAGGCTATGGCGGCTTTGGCTGATCGAACATCCTAAATGTTATCGGGAACCGATTTTTCCTGGGACTCTGAACCATTGTCCAACATGTCACCCGCTCCAGCGGTCTTATGACTTAGACCTACAGACGTGGCACAATTCAAAAGACTACCAAATACTTGACTAGGATCCACTGACAGTTGAAATCTTCATGCAGCAGTCAACAAGCAAAATTGTAGCATAAACGGCTCAGAGAACCCAAAACTTGAAATTACAGGCAGAAAAAGCGACAAATTAGCCTAAAAGAACTGTTACTGTCAGCAATGCACAACACTATGCCCATATGATAATTGGCTTTATTTTGGCTTGAAATTTCCCTTCCCTTCAACTTAACCTCCGGGTACTGTACTTGTCCCTTATGACAAGTACACGTCCTCTAACCTAACCTAAGCGATTGAAGATTATAAAGTGGATGGTATGTGATTTCCATAACACAGTACCACATACTAGGACTGATTTTAGCTTTATTGCATGAGAGTTTTCAGACGACAGCAATTGGCACACCAAGATAATCTGATTTGATGTTATTGGACATTATTTTGTGGGGAATAGCGTCTAAACGAATATTCTCTGATGTTGATGTATTTGTAAACCGATATTTGTCAAGTTATCGCCGATATAGCGTCTTCAATGTTCGAAATAGTGGTTGAAAACTACCTCAAAAGAGCGTCTACTGCAACATATCCAAAGATGGTGATTTAAATCCCATTTTGATAAGCCTTTAGTAGGTACAAAAATGTAGGTAGGTATGAGATTGTATAAAAGAAACAGAAAAAACTTTCAAGTTGTTGCCTTAAATTTCTTTTCAGATTCTTTTTATTTTCCTGTATTTTTCATTTGTTTTTTTTTAACCTCACTTTTCGAAAAACGTCACCATTTTTCCTAACTAAAAAAGAAACAACAATTCCAATATGATGAGTCATATTTGAATAGATATTATTTCTCTATTTTGTTTCCCTTATTAAATCCTTTTTTTTTTCTATACTTTCATTCGACCATATGTTCTAATGATTGCTTATGCTTGAGTGACTGGTGTGGCCTACAAAATACAAGAAAATATTTATTACCGGCGTTTTTTAATGGCATTAACATACAACAAGAAGAAAATTGTTTTATTTTTTTATTTCAATTTTGACAAGCAACTCTCTTTTACTGAAAGTTTATAGGTTTGTTTGTGTTAACAATTCTCTTTTTCACCCTACCGACCCTCCCTTACAACAACTGCAAATATAAATTGTGCTGGACAACATATTTAACACAACTTTGTTGTCAATATTATCGTTGTAGTTGTCGTTTTTTTTTTTGCCGAATGGTTGTTAAGTAATAAGTTTTTGCCATCGGGCTGATGTAATAGTAATCATATTACCCCAGTATACACATACACACACATACACATATATACACAAGTAGAAAAAATCCTATACCCTGCCTTATAATATGCTTTAGAAAATTCTTATTTGTCCTTCTCTTTGTATTTTTAATGTAAAAATATCCTCTATCATTTGCTGTTATTGTTGTTGTTGTTGTTTGTATTTTGATTTTGTTGTACACTTTAGTTTCTACCACAGCCACCACCACCACTACCTCTAGCACTCAGTGTTTACCCTCTCAGTCAAAAGCCGGCTCCAGTCATACGGCAAGAATATTTTTTTTTCTTTTCTTTTCTTATTTGCTTTTCTTCTTCTGTTTCATTTCATTCCGTTTCTATATTTTTCCTGGTAATCGTAAGACCTTTTCGTAAAACACATGCGATTTTAAGTCGTCGTCGCTTTTATATACAAATGTGGGTAATTGAGTATTTTCTGCTGCGTTATAAATAAACTTCTTTGCAGGAATTTGCTTTTTTCTCTCTCTCTCTCTCTCTCTCTCTCTCTCTGTCTATGTCTTACTTGCGGAAGAGCAAATATGTAACGAAAAATTCTCTCTAATTTTTTATAGGCTCTTAGTCAATACATCAGGAAAACTGAGGCCAGTGTTGACACGATTTCAATACCCAAAGGTAGTCAAACTACTAAGAAATCGCGAATTTATAAAACAAGATTAAAACATTACGTCTTTAGAGAGTTAGGAATTCATTATCGACTTCTTATTAATCATTTGAAGAATCATTTGGAACACAAAGAAGTTTTACGTTTGCATCGAATTTTTAATTGCGATTTACTGATGATTACGGACGTTGATAAACGGCTTTAAAGTTTGCATTTGTTGAGTCTGTTTTGCCAAGTCACTATGGCCGAACATAGGTAACGACGTATAGACTCTGGAGCAGTTAGCTACTGACTCCATTTCTGAATGCATGGATACGTAAGCAAATAATCAAATTGTCGAATATGGAACGATAACAATCCACATGAAATCCAAGAGTATCCAATACATCTTGAAAAAGTAACTGGCATTATCGATCCATTTTTCTTTGAGAATAACATTAGTCAGGCTATAACTGTCAACGGCGAGTACTATAGGTCGATAACTACCAGCTTCTTTTTTCTAGAATTTGATGATCTGGACAGCAAAGACATATAATTTCAACAGAACGATGCGACATTAGAGCGATTTGAGGGCATGTTAACTTCATTTGGAGATAATGTAACCAGGCCACATAGGTCTTGGATGCTTTCATAAGTCGCAGGTTCATGTGAATAAGGCACAGAGGTCCTTAAAAGCCAAAATAACCCATGCTATCTGTCAAAACCAATCTATTTTATGTGCCAGAATTATGGAAAAATTGATATTTCGCATGTGCTTCATCCAGAGAAGCCCTAACAGACATTTGAACGATGTTGGGTATTTCAAAAAAATAAAATTTCTATGATATCTTATAAATACTTTATGTTATTCAAATTTAAAGATAGACAATTATGTAACAGGCAACCTACAGACTTCAAAAATTCCACAAATTGTTCATTACAATAAAAATTCTCGATAGCCATATCCTTCTTCCACTTGTTGTTTCCTTTGGTTTGTTTTATTTTCATTTCATTTCAGTTTTACCAGCAAAATAGGTGATTTTTCTATTCTGACAAGTTCTGGAATTCTAGGATTAGCATCATTTATTGCATGGAAGCAACGATTACCGTAAATTAGTGAGAATAATAGTGAAGCAAATTTGCTTCTTAAGCCCTATCCTGTCTCAATAGCTGTTCATTGTTGATAACTGAAATCTGACGTCTTTCTACATGGATTATTTGATGGGATTTTTATTCAGAAACTGTAAGGGATTATAGATAACTTTTCACTTCTTAGGAATATAAACCTAAAGCCCTCGAGTTTATTTTAAAACAGTTTAATCACTATGTCAGAGCTCCGTCTAGTAGGCAATCTATTAATACCTAAAGATTGCCAACAAATTTTTTATTTTTAATTCTTTTTTAATATTCATTTAGAAAATAATACTCAAAACCTGTTCTGGAAGCTAAAAAAGCAACGTTAAATACACAACTAAGAATGCAAAGTTGTCAACACTGTTTACGGTAACACGATATTATCCTACAAAATACACGAAAGCTCTCTTGTACTCTCCCATTAATACTCTCGCTGTGCATTACAATGCTGTTTTTTAAAGGGTGTTGTTTTCAGTGATGTCAGTTACTTAAATTTAAAAAACGTGAAATACTTAACCACTGGCCTAGGGGAATTAAAATTAAACATGATTTATTTGAACATTTTTTATAGCTTCAGTCCAATCAAACACGAATTAAAATTAATCAAACGTTCGTAAATTGATATGCTATGTAATGTATTAATCTCCTTTTCTCTCTCTCTCTATCTCTTATTCTCTTTTTTTTTTTTTGTAATGCTGCTCTCATTTAATTTATTTCTTTTGACACCACTTGTCGCAGGTTCTCTGAGCTCTTTTTTCCTATTTTTTGGATTCATTCTCTTCCTTTTTATGGCATTTCATTTAAGTTTTTTTTTGTTTTTGTTATTGCTTATGTCAAAATGTCATTACGTTGTTGTTATTGTTTATTTTCTTGTATATACTCGCACTTGCCTGCTGTTTTATTGTTTCATTTCAATTCACATTATTTCACTGTTTGTGCTGTTTGTGCCGTTTTTTTTTCGTATTTTGCAATTGAATACCACTCTTATCATATGTTATTGATTTTTTCTTTCCTTCTTTCTTCTTTTCCTTTTACTTGGTGTTATAAATCCACTTGTTTATTGTTGTTGCTGTTTTGTCTCACCCTTTTTAAGGTTTTGGGCCAAGAAAAATCAAATTCAGTTTTATATCCTACTTCTAGCGCTCTCCTCTCTTATTGGAATAAGCAATTGCAGGAATAAAAAAAATATTAACTAAGTAAAGTTCTATCGTTTGTGGTATTACGTCTTAGAAGAAGCCAAAAAGGATACAAGGCAAGGATGCGTCATTAAAAGAAAATTTCTTTTTATTGTCTTTATCGTTGTATTAGAGAGAGAGATAGACAGAGTTGAGGTTAGAAGCGTGTTTAGCCTGTGCTTATAAAAGCAAATTAAACATAAAAATAGAAAATCAATAGCAATTCGATAGGTTAGCATCACTAATCCTTTAAAAGGTTTTTTCAATACAAAAAACGCTTCTAAAACAATGAAACTATTTTCCACATTTATACAGGGCAAATCATTTTTCGGTTTCAAAAATTTAAATCAAAGAATTCATCATTATAATATTTGGACTTTCTTATAATGACTTCCACTGGATAGGTTTTAGCAGAAGTTCCTTCTGAGGTAGTATTCTAACACTTCTTCCCTTCTATCGAGGATACCTTGGGGATAACATAATAAATGTTGGTTTCCCTCCAACGGTAGACACGGTTTGAGGACTTAGTTGTAAAAAAACGTTTAACAGCGATATTAAGGGTCAATGCAATGGTTTATCTCCAATCACTTCTGCGTTTTTTGCTACCGGAATGTGAGAATTTTGCTAATTAATGTAACCACAGAGTATTGTTCACCAAATCAAAATCTCTACAATGCTTCAATTGTTGCTTGAGTTGGACTTTACATGAATGAAGGTTAAAGTTCAACAGCCAAATACTTATAGGCTCAATTCGATTATTCGTCACACTCAGTTTCTTATAGAAGCACAGCTCCATCAAATCTGTAATGGTTTCAGTCTCTTCAAATTTCTTCATAATCTTGCCAATTACTTATTACGAATAAGCTTAAATTGGCCACATCAGCACATTTGTAGTAATCAAACATCATGATTACAAGGAAAGTATGCTTTAACTGCCAGAACTGGTAATAAGACCCTGTATTGTTTAAATATCCAAAGTAGGCTATCACTATCAGTCAATCAACAAATTTATGATTATTCGATGGATACTGGATGGATGGTGATTTCTGTACATTCAAGATATATTACAAGTATGGCTACCGGAGCGCCTTAAAAAGCTTAATCACCTTTGCCCTTACCTTCGTAGAGATACAATTACTCTTCTTTGGCCTTTTGAAGACTCGAAATGACGTTAACCAGCTATTAAGCACTTTAGCAACAAACTTGGGCACTGTATTCAAGACAAACAACATATTTTATATATTTTCCAAGTAAATATTGATTACAACCCTATCTTTCTAGGACCAGGAAAAAAATTTAAATAATGAAAAGAGTAAAGAAATTATATTAAGTTGTAGAGGATATCCTTAAATGAATTAAGAGAAATAACAAAATATATAAACATGACCACAATAGCAGTATTCTAGAACGTACAAGCAATATGAAGCTGATCATGGATTATGATGTCTTCAGCAAACTCATTTTGATGCTTTGCGACATCAATTTGATCCTTAAAGTAAGAAAAAGATTTTTAAATTATAATCTTGGCTGCAATAGCGCTATTCTGGCACAACCATGACTTCTGATACATTGAGGTGCAGCAGAGTCGAACTTTTAAATTTGACCTACGAAGCCCAAACACCTAAATATTCAATATAAACCTAAAATATTCGTTTGACAATACAATAGAGTTACCAAGTTATGAAAAATTATTTCGAATTTAGTTTGATTAAATAAATTTGTCTCGTTTCTTACATAAAAACTCGGCTCCATTATTTAGTTTTTGAAAAATTTAAAACAATTTTAAATTAAAAAAAAAACCATCTCTCTTAAAACATTTGCTTTGACGCCCCACAAATGGCATACACAGAGTGAAAGAAAAAAAAACTTCCTTTGACACAACACTTACACACTCTAGATATTTACGAGTTGGCTATACCTTTGGGTGCAAGAAGAATGCTTTGCCAATTTTCTTTTTACAACATTTTTGTGTTGCATACACTCAGGTAGTTGTTGTTGTGTTAGATATGTTTTATATTCCGTTTTTTGTTAAAAAAAAATGCTTTGAGAACAAACAACAAAATTCAGCCCAATTTCAAAACGTTTGATTCATGCAAAGCCAGCACAAACCTGAAGAAGCAAAAGTCAAGTATTTTATTTTCAAAATCTAAAAAAAAAGAAAAAAGAATAGAACTCTGCCTACTTTTAGGCGTTTGAACCATAGCCGAACGAAACAACAATCCTTTTACGCTTTGATGTTAAGGTTGTTTAAGGTTTGTTGGATTTTTTCATTCTTTTTTTCATGTTTCTTTCCTTTAAACGAGTGTTTAAGTTAATTTTTTTTTAGTTTTTTTTTGTCCATTTGTTGGAAAAGAATAATTTATTGGTAAAGAACTTTATGTAATGACGACGACCTTATTATCCTTTAACATACAAACACCACATTATAACCCCAAAAAATCATTAGCAATTGAATACAGTGGGACAAGAGAAAAGAAAATGAAATACTTGCGTTTATAATGATGGAACTTATGCTTCATTTTAATGCTTGGAAAACCTGCCATTGTGGGCTTAACATAAAGTCAATCCTTTTGAAGTAATTACCAACCACTTTTGTACACATTTCAGGTGATTTCTCAACAATAACTTGATAAAAGTTGGTTTTCAACTTCTTCAAATTTATGAAAATTATACAGAAAAAGTCTAAAGGCGACCAATTTGAATTGCCAAGGCATAATATTACGCTTCCTGCGATTCTTTTCATACAATAAAGCGAAAATCCATTGTATTGTGTGACTCGTTTCACTGTCATGTTGAAACACCATACGGTCCATAAATCTGGGAAATCATAATAATGCCTCTTGCAAGATCTCCAGACCAAACAGTTACTTTTTTGCTTGTTAACGTAATCGAAATAAGTTTCAACAAAGTGAAAAAAAAATTTTGTTAAAATATTAAAATTGAAGGGCTATTGGTCTGGCACTTAATCAGCATATTTATGGGATTGTGTCTCTAATTATTGTATGAATTGGACTTTATATGAATGCAGGCAAAAAAGAAAAAGCATAATGCACCATAATGACCGTACACTAGGTCCAAAAATTTCAAACTATCCGCAAAAAAAAGGCACTTCACATGAAAGATATTTAACTGCTGACGGCCCTGCCAAATCATCAGTTTTGAATACAAGACAATACTGTTCTCGTTCGAACAAGGTTTTGCCGATAATTCTTACGGCACGAGTACGATCATTGTCACTGTTGTTAGAAATAACGGTACCAACGTTCACATTCGCACACAAACACAATAGCATATTAAAAACATGTCTAACAACATTGCTGCAATTGTACGGCTGAGTATAATTCAGCACAGCAGTTTTTTTTTCTTTTTTGTTGGTATTGTTGATGTTGTTGCTGTTTTGTATTTTATTGCATGTGTAGTAGTAGAATTTGTAGAACATTTTTGTTGTTGTACTGTTTTATTGTTATGTATGACGAGTGTTTTTCAGGTTTTTGCATTGAGCAAGCGAGAAAGAGAAAGGGAGAAAGAAGGAGAGACTAAATAAAAACAACATACAAAAACAAAAAAATACTGCAGTATGAAATCACTTATAACAACACATCAAATAACAGCAACAGCAACAACAGCAACAACAACAACAATAACACAATAACAACATTATTATCAATGATGTTTTATAAGGGTGTATAAGTAAAGTATTATGACCCAATGGCCTGCTTAATAATAAAAAAAAATAAAAAATACAAAAAATACAACAACAGCATTATTCTTCATGAAAAATAATGCCATAACACACTGCATATTTTTCTTTTTTTTTTTTTTGTATTCTGCTCTCTATTCAAAGTACCATAATAATACTCAATACAATAGAGTATGAGTATAGAGAGAGTAATGAGTTCTTTTTTATACGTAATAATACTCATAAATTATGTTTTGTACTCACCTTGTCAACCGGCATTGATGGGCACGCTCTACACAAATTCCAAAATGAGCCGATCATAAGGGATAACTTTCAGGATTTCTGCTCAAATCGGAAAACTGAATTAAGAAGATTGAAGAAAATAACAACAATAACAAACAATTTGAGATTTAAAAAAAAATTAAATTTTTTGTTTTTTTATTATTTCTTATACTGATATTTAAATATATTCGCTATTATTTTGCGCACAGTTAAAACAATATTAATTAAACAACAACAAGAACAATTAAAATTAACGTAAGAGTGTTTATTTATTTCTCCTTTTGCATTTATTATGTATGTACGTTTTAAGCTTTCACACACACACTCTCTCTCTCTCTCTCTCACGCTCACGCTATGTTTGTTTTTATTATAGTTGACTTATGTACTCTTTAGTCTTGTTAACAAATTGATTAATTAATTTGAATTAATTTTGCAAATAGTTTGTTGGGTTTCTTTTAAAATTAACACATATTGGCTAAAAGGAAATTATTATAAACAAAAGGAATAAATTATTTTTAATGTTCATAAAATTAAAAAACTACAGCATACTTTAGGGATTTTTAACATGTTTTAAGTTTTTTTTTTTGACACCTAAGCAAAGCAAATAAAATTAAATTTGTTCAATTAAGCCAAAACATACAGGTTAAAAGCAGCTTAAAGATACTTTTTTTCTGTTAGTGCCTCCATTGTGGAAGTGTGTGAGTGTATGTGTGTATAAATATATGTGTATATATATATATATATGCGTAAAAAAAAGAACGTAACAAGAAACGAAGTGGCTTTTTTTTTTTAGAAAAACTTTTGGTCGTTTGGTTACCTTGTTAATTCGTAACGCAACTATACTGCGTATGTATGTGTATGTAACTGACATTTCAAATGTTATGCAAGCGTTGCCAGATTAAATTAGAAGCCAAAAAGCTATAAAAGAATTACTTTAAACTGTTTAAACTAAACGAATTCATTCAGAATGTTTATGAATCAACCAGGAAGCATTGTTCCGAAAACAGTTACAAATTAGATTTTGTTTTATAAACAAGTACCGTTTTATTTCAGTGATCATGGTGACTACAACTGTATCGTTTACACATACACACCTATCATTGTTTCCTGACTTTTTTCATTTTTATTCATGGCAGGTCTAGGTGGGGTTTAAGAACTCCTTACATTTGCCTAGGAGAGGCAAGATAACATAATAATAACGACAGCCAATGGGATCTAAACTAAACGGTTTTAATTTTATTCCTACTAAGGACGTTAGAAATGGTATAAAGGATTATATTTGCCTTCATTTGCATATGATGTTATGGGTATAACAGCTTCTCAGTATGAAGCTTCTGGCTGTGAAATAAAATAAAAGTTCTGAAGCCCTCAGGAAGGAACAATAAAATGTACTATTACCACCATCTAATTGGCAATTTAAACACGCAGGAGACTATTGCCATTTATATCAGAATACCGCGGCATGGACCAATTAAAACTTCAAAATGTAAGAGATGCTGGAGAATGTCATTTCTCATGGCTAAGCAGTTTAGATTGTGGATGGCCATTTGGATATGATAATGTTTTTCGAAATATAATATCGCGTGTGTTCGCAATGGATAATAAACGCAATAGTAATTACAGTCATGAGTGTTTGGCAGAGTTCAACCGCAATATGGACGAGTTATTCCACTGTTCTGTAAACTTTGACGGATCGTAGATCCACCGAAAGAGCAGCAGAGTTCAAACAGCACTTAAAAGTATGAGTTATACAGAGCGAATAGGTATGCATATCATAACGACCATTTTTAAGAAAGCACGTGATATAGTCCACTTTACATTTAATTCTGTGGTAAAACAATTAATGGCGGTTCATTTTTGTAATTTCTCTATTCTTTCTCGATTTGATCTGATCACAGATTTTCTAACCTCAAATTTCATGCAAAAAAATTAAATCTAAAAAGCTACTGCAGATTGAAACAACGTGAAAAACTTATGGTGTTATGCAGAATTTCGAGAATGAAAAGCTCTGAATTCTAGGAAAATAATGTAAAGCACTTGCTCTGTTGGTCCTTATAACAACTTCTGCGATTAGAGGTCTTAAGACTTATTTCCTGTATACCAAACTGAAGATATTTAAGAAAGCAGAAAGATATGAGGGAGTGCTTATCAGTTTATAGCACAAGGATATAAAAATCGATAACAAAAATGTGTTATCATTGCGGAGGATTACTCTGAAGGACATAAAATAGGAGGGTAGTACTAAAGGAATAAATACTTTCCAGATGAATGCTGAAGTTAAATTATGATAAAAGTTATTGTGAAGAGATGTATGAAAATAGATTTTTTATAGCAAGTACCAAGAATTTTACTAGCTAAAGCTTTTTAATATATAAACCAGATGTGGGAAGTAAGTGATAAGAACTACTTGAGTTCTAGAATGTAAATGTTTTTGGAATGTAAATGTAATATAAATATTCATCCATTATCTTAAGGAGATAGTTCACGGCTTAGAAAATCTACAACACAAAGATTTTATGACACTGGAAATACTTTTCAGCGCAAAGTTAAAGACAACTTATTTTGAAATAATTTTTAAAAAATTCTCGTAAGGAGTATTGTAATGTAAAATTGTTTTTTAAGCCGATAAAGCAATTTTTACTAGCTACAGTATGTAAATGTATAAATTGAATGTTGAATGTTCTACAATTTTTTTTAAAAAATTTTCTTTATCACACATTAATCTGAATCGTGTCTTTTAAGATAATATTTCGATTTCGTTTACGTGCTGGAGATGATTGTAATATAATTTTAAGTATCAAGGCTAATAGTCTTCAAATATTTTTCATCTTGCAAAATAGTATTTTATATGAGGAATAACATTTTTAATGAAAAAATATTTGTTACTAAACAAATCTCAAATAAATCTTTATTAATTTTCATTTTAAATTAAAAGAAATAAACATAATTCCTTTCCCCTTGATATGGCAACATTGTGGCTATGTAAAAAAAATAACCATCAAAAATGGTGATCTCACACATGGCACAAGAAAATATACGCTAAAGAAATGAAAATAAGAAAAAAATTTTTCTCCTTGTACATATACAATATATTACCGTCATACTCGCACACACACACACACACACAGTTACACATACACTTACATTCACACTTAAACTTGTACACATATTTACAGCAAAGAGATGAAAAAAAGCAAAAAAAAAATTAAATATTTTTAACAGATTTTCTTTATTTTTAATAATCTTTCCAAACCAAAAAATAAAGCCACATTTTTTTCAAATAGTTTTCTACAGCTTATCATCCCTAAAGTATGCTTTGAAATTCTTTTTTGAAGAGAGAAAAAAATAACATGAAAACTATCAATTCTTTTTAAAAGGTTTCTTTTCCTTCGTCGTCGCCGTTTGTTTTTTTTTTCGGAGAGACGAAGAAACAAAATAATTTAGTTAAAGAAAAAACAACAACAATGATAATAATGAGAGAGGTAGAAAAAAAATTGTTCAATTAACATTTAACACACACAAACACAAGCACACTTTCTCAACTACAAATACACCAATACACTTTTATGTATAAAACGTTTATGTATATGTATTTTATCTCTATATATATATATGTATATGTATGTATATGATATTATACCGTTATTTTCTTATATGTACTTTTTCTTCTCTTTATAACAGCTTTTTTTTTTTTACTTATATTATCAATGAGTTGAGGGAGAGAGAAAAAATAAATTTACTGCGTTTAATTAATTACAAAAAAAAACCAACAATTTTTCATTTAATTTCTTGTGCTTAGGGGGAGTCTCTTAAATTTTGTAAAAAAAATTTCGTTTTCTTTTATTTTTTACGAATTTGTTTAAAAACTTTTTCTCTTTTTCTTCTTTTTTTTTGGAAGTGAATTGTGAAAATTTTTCCCTGTGAAAAAAAAATTTTCCAATACTTTTTTTTTTCTTTTTTTGCTCTTTTTTATGTGTGTGTCAGACGCGCTCGTTAGTAGTGAATTTTGCTTTTCCTTTTGGAATTTTTTCTTAACAACTTATCACGACGATTACACGAACACGACTGAAAATTTTTGTGCTCCATATGAAGTTAACGTTTTTTGTGGTTTGTCTGCAAAACGACTGTATTGATTTTTTAAATGCAACATGTGTATAGAGGCCAGCGAACATGTTTGAAGGCGGTGTCGGAAGCGAAAAAACAATCATTCAGTTGGCTGGAGACAGGGATGGAAATTGGGAACTGCTATCAAATGCGGTATAATTTTGGGGAATTGCCATTGACTCCCACTAGCTATTACCTTTTAATCTATGTAACAATATGTATATATATGAGACCAAGAACAGTTACAGCCAATTTTCGAGGAAATTGCATTTCATATAGTTTAAATTTAATCCCAGTTTACCTATTTTATCCTCACGAGAAAAACTATTTAAAAAATATTAAGAAATTTGAATTTTACATCCGTTAAAATCACCAATTTAAAAAATCTGTGAAGAACGTGTTGAAATACGCCTTCAAACAATTTGATTGCATCAAACATTGCTACGAGATACCGGTTCAAACATGAAATGTTGTTACCCTACTCCAAAACTTTAATGGGGTTTGTGTTCCATCAAAATATAAAGCACGCTCAGCTATTCAGTTTTGGGCCAAAACATTTTTGCCATTTATGTGTGGCTAAATGTTGGATCGAACAAACAGCTGCAATATGTAATAAATGTGGGTGTACATATATAAAAGTAAATTGTTATGTAAATATTCTCAAATTGCTGGTACATTGCAACAGAAGTCAGCACTTATTTCTAAATCAAATACAATATGGTAACTCTTTGTCTAGAAACAAATTGCATTACCCGAGAATGAATGAAGGAAATGAGTTTTATTTTAGAGTGGCAACTTTATTATTTTCAATATGGTAACCAATGTTGCCAGGGAATAATTAATTTCGTAACCAACTTTTGAAAAAGAAAACACTAAAAATCGCTAATTCAGTAGTTTTTTTTGTTAATTTTTCTTGATGTTAAAATTGGATCCGATATACCTATCGAAGATAGTACAAACAAATTATATTATTCGACAAGAATTTCCAATTTGTAGCTTATTTGTAAGCATTTTGATAAAAATATAAAAGAAAAATTAAATTAAATTAAATTAAAATTGTTTAAAAATCTATTTAGAATTAATTTAAATTTAATTATTTGTATGCAGTTTCTCTAATTTTAATTTTTTAGAATTTGAAAGAGAACATGATAGGAACACACCACCTTACTCGTTCGTTCTTCCTTTTATTAAGTGTTTTTTCTTTACTAATCGAGATTAATTATCCTTAACACAAACACAAACCACACACAGTTGGAGAATATCTGCGCTAACAGATGTGAAAAATACTTATTCTAGACACACACCATCCAATTGACAATGTACAGTACATTGATTTATTGTAATACAATACCATTTCGAATAACGGCTCTTAGGTGAGTTTCGATTTTATTCACCACAACTGATAAACTCACCACACTTTGTAAAACTCACCATACCAGGCTTCACCACGCTTCTAAAAATTCAAAAATTGTCCCCGTCCGTCTGTCCTATATGGAGCCAACCACACAAATTCCAACAACAAATTCCTCCAAATTCCCTTCTCTTCCACCAATCTCTACTTCCCTCCCTCCCTCCTTGCCAAGCCAACAGCAGCACCGACCATCCTTATATCTATCGCGCACACACACCATAAGATCCACCACCCAACGCCATTTCCTTTAAAACAAACAGTACTTAATTTTTTTTATAAAACGGAAGCGGAAAAAGAATGTGTGAATTATAACGTTTTTATTTTCAGAAGAAAACTTTTTAGTACTCAGCTGCATCAGTGCTGCCAGAAGGTAAAATTTTGGTTGGTACTCAGCTGCATCAGTGCTGCCAGAAAGAAAAACATTTCGCAATCAATTCTCCTGAAAAAAGAAGGGAAACAAGCTTATGAAAAATACGCATCTGCACGCAAATTCACAAAGTTTTTTTCTATTTTTTTAAATTTAAATTATTTGTAGTTTACAAATAAATAATCTATTTTCAATTCAATTTTAATTATGTATGTGCAGATTCAAATAATTAAATTACATTATTTGGTAACAAAAAGAATAAAACAACCAAAACCAGAAAAAATTTCACATCTTCAACCATGCAACAAAAAAACGGCAGCAGAGATGGTCATCTGCTATAGATAGCATTCTTGTAAATTAATTATAAATCCCTTTATTATTATTTCTTTTATTTAAAATTGAAATTCATAAAAACAAAATTAACAACTTACGCGCTTTAAACAATTCTATTAAAGTGGCAATGTTTAATATGGTAACACTATACACCATTGTTGTAAATTAAACTCACCAGAGATCAACATAAAATTTCTCACCAACCTTATTTATATGGCAGCACTATTTATTTACAATGGAGAGAACAATTCATTTAATTTCTAGTGTTGGTTTCGTACGGTCTGTGTCGTACGCTGTGTATCGATTTAATTCCCCTATTGTTTGTCTATATAGTTTGTGTATATGTTTATGGATGTTTTTAACATTCTCAAACAAGTGAAAAAAAAGTGCAATTTTATAATTAAATAAAAACAAATAATTTTAAATTAAATAATACGAAATAAAGCATGGAAAATACAACAAAATTTATGTGAAAATAAAATTTGTTTGGAAACAAATAAAAATAATTCAACAAAATATACAAAAAGCAACGACCTTGAATTAGAAAGAAAGGGGAAAAAATGTTAAAAATCATTCAAAAGAAAATTTGAAGCCCTTTCTGTTGTGGGGGAATAACAAATGTGAAGCGACCAAAAAGAAATTTAAAAAAAAAACACGGGTGAAACAAGAAAAAAACAAACAAAAAAATCAACAACTAAAGCAAAGAAATTTTAAACTTAAAGCCAAATTAAATTACAAACTGTTTAAATAAAAATGAAAAAGCGTTGTTCTAAAAGAAATTTAAATTATTAAAGGAAACCAAAAAAATAAAAAAAACAGAATCAATTACTACGACTTCTCTTTAAAAGTTTCTGATTGTTTTTGTTTTGTGTAGAGAGAAAACAAAACCAAAAACAAAAAACAAAAGAAAAATGGTTTTAAATTTCATGTGAACAAAGGACACTCACTCTTTGCTTTCGTATAGTTAGTGTTTAAAGTTTATGTGTTTGTTTGTGTGTGTTAAAAGCAAAAAAGTACAAAAACAAGAAACGAACAAGGCAAGGAGTAAAGGAAGAAATAAAAGGCAAAAGAGGAGCACAAACAAAAGAACCAACAACAAACATTGTGGGGGTGCTTATTTTGCCACAGGCACAGCAAATGTAAAAAACGGCAAATCAACCAAACATAGCGCAAAAAAATAAAAACAACAACAACTACACAACACTTCTGCAATAATAACATAAACAACAACAGAGAACAGCACTGTTTCTCAAAGGGCGTCTCTTTGCTATCTATATTGGTGATACAGAAGCAAATAAACCACAGTGTTGATAATTATCATCATATTAATGATGGTAATGATGATGATGATGATGCAAATGTAAATGCATTGAGTTTTTTTCTTCGTTATTTGCCATAATAATTGGTGTTACAACATCAACAATAAGAAAACGAAAACAATTAACAATTATTGACCACGACGACCGGTTTCTTTCATTCATAAAAAAAGAAAATATTTTTTTTTCACCGGTGGAAATAAAGGTAAGAAGAATGATCACAAAACAAAATAATAAAAATAAAGAAGAAGAAACAACGCTCTTTAGAATGATGGTAATGTGGTGGGAGAGCAATGTTTTAAAAGGTTTCTTATTAAAGTACATAATTTTAGTTTCTTATTTTTAGTAGAGTATGTTGAAAAAAAAATAGCCGATAATACGTATTAAAAAAATGTTTTAGGATTAGTTTGGGTTGCCGATTTTTAACGAAAAATGCTACAGTGGACTAGTGTGTTATTGTCTGACATTTTCTTATGATTTTAGTTCAACATTATTCTCCACATAAAAATTGTTTCTTTGAACCGATGCTTGTTGCCTTCATAGTTCGTTTCATAATCGGTTATCCATTTCCGGTTTCAAAAGTAAACTTAAATAAAAGACATATTAAGCCATTGTTTTAATTTATTCTGGCACCTTATTGCCATTGTGCATGAAATACAATTTCATGTAAATCCCCGTCTCTGGGATACATTGCAGCAACGATCGTTTAGAGGTATTTTTCCACTACTTTTTCTCATGTTACAGACTTTTGATCTTGCTGACGTTGCTAGAACGTGAAATTATATATTTTCAGAAGACTTTTTATATGCAATTAAAACCAAAATCGTTCACGTTCTAGGGCTCTTGTTAAAATCCTATTACCGTCCAGTTATTAATTTTTAAGTGCCGACCAGGAAAAGGGAGATGAATATACGGCCATAGGCCACTGAATTGATGGTTATGATTTTTCAAAGTCATTTGAGAGCGTCCACTGGCGAAACACAGCTGAAACACATTTTTAACATCTGACTTCCCATACCTAAAAAGCGCTTTGTTTTGAATCACCATTTTTGTTGGTAATTTTTGACTGTTCGGTTGTTAAACCATCCATTATCGTAAATGATAAAGCTTTACTAGATTACGATTATTGTCGTAAAGGGACGCCTGTACGATCTATTGTACTCCCTCAAAAATTTATTTTTTATCCTTCAAAGGTCCTCCAAATCTAATTTCCTGATAAATTTCAGGATGGTACAACGACTGCCTAAACACTTGATATAGTCGCAGGTATCTCTCTGCTGGAGTGGCTTTAATGCCTTAAAGGTTCCAAGAATGTATTGCGATGATTCATTTTTATCGTCACAGAATTAGTATGTTGGACTCGAGACAACCCTCATTCTGAATAAATATACCCTGATTCTATAGTGCTTTGTCAAAAGACCGGTTATTAGCCTCTTGATAGCGTGATACATGACTCAGATCTCTTCTTAATTTTTGAACAAAAGTTTTGATTACCTTACGCCCATGTAGTTTGAGGAGAGCCTTTGCTTCTGTTTATCTTTCATTTCCTTGAGCATTCCTTTCCAAACCATAAAATAGTGAAAGCTGGCATTGAATAAGCATGTTTGCAGAGAATTCCAATATGATTTAAGACCCAGTAGAGGGTATTTTCCCTACCTAACCGATTCAACTTCTCTAAACACTCTCATACATTCGATTTAACCTCATGGGAGCCAAGTATTCTGTCACCAATTGTTTAAATATGTTTAAAGATTGAGAGTGTGGGTGCAGTTAGTGCTACACAGCAGCTTGTTCACGTTTTGTGTCGCCAACTATCACTCAACTTTGCTTTGCTGGAAGTCCCAAGTTAGATATGAAGAACACTGCTGGTCTCTTCCGGATATAAAAGTATCTACGCTTGCAAATTGCAATCAAATAGAAAAGCTAAACTTATTTTCGGTGTTGGCTGCGATCGATTCTTTTAAAAGATTGTATTTTGTATAACACTAAAGTGACTGTCAGTCCAATTCATTTACCGTTAGTTATTATTCAGTGTCAAATTTCAATTTCATTTGTAGAAAAAAAAATGTCTTAAGTGAATATGGACTCAGATTTGAACACTTATTGCGGAAGTTAAAAAAAAAAATATTCCCTTGTGCATATTGTTGTTGTCAACTAGAATACCTATCACCTTTTTTACTTTTACTTTTCCATTTTTTTTTTTTGCATATTTTTTCTTCCCCAAATTTCGCCAATTATGTGCGATTTCACTTGTTTTGTTAATCAATGTGGGAACTGATAAGTGGTATAAATATTTTATTGTTGTTGTTGCTATTGCTATTGTTTTTGTATTTTGATTTTTGCTCCATAATAAATTCTAAATATATACACACACACGCACTTGAATTCATTAATAATTCAAAACAAGACTTGTACGAACTGTGTGGTGCTATCAACTCAACTCAACTCAACTAGACGCGACTTAACTATTCCCCTGTTTTATGTTTTCGCAGACCATTGTTATGAGACAAAAAGAAAAAAATTTCACTTTTAATGAAAACGGGAGGAAAAAATAACGGTTGATGTGTAAATTTTTGGCTGTGAATCATGCATTCATACGCAAGACGACAATTTCTTTGGTTTGTTATTAATTTTTTATTTTTTTTTTAATTCATTGTAATGCCAACTAAATTGGCTAAAAGACAAGATTTTTATGTTTACAAACGTACCGGAAATGCAGCATAAAATTTAAATAAAAATAAAACTAAAGTAGCACTACACTAGCACTAGATTTTGTATATTTTTCAAAACAAATTAGAAAAAAAAGAAGAAATGGGAAAAACAACAACAACAACAACAACAACAACATATTGAAACATTTTATCATTCAAATACAATTTATTTAGCGATGCCCAGTGTAGCATAACTATTCGCTTAAGTTTGTCTGGCTGTGTATTTTTTTTTTAAATTTTTTTTATTCTTTAATTGGCACACTTAATGATATTAATTAACACTAAACATCATCATATCTTTAACACAAATTTTGATGACATACGTCGTATTATTTCTTATTTTATATTGCGATACCAGCTCGTCAATAAAGTTTTAAAGCAAAATCTTGATTTGAACACATATTGGATGGGCCATAATGAATTAGAGTGATGCTTCTATAGCATTTGGGAGAAAATCATGAATAAAAACATTAGGGTTTTAGAAAAGTGTATGAATTTAGTCTCCTTCGAGTTCTACACATAAACTTGTTTTAGGTTATTAGGTAGCGGACTCTCCTTGAAGGCAAGGTTCTATTTAGTCGAAACATTCGTTTCTTAGGATACGATCCTTCGACACTGGGTGCCCTAATAGGCAAGTTGGTAGTGTGCTAAAGGGTCGTGTATTCGATTCCCCAGAGAATCTGGGTGTTAGTGATTGTCAGACATGTATATGTGATTACTCACAATAGAAAAAAGGAGTGAGAGTTATTACAGTTTCTCTAACCAAGTCAATATTATTCAGGCTTGTTAACATATTTGGATTCTTAGATTGTGAGATAGCCAGTTCATCAGCAATGGAATTTCCAACAATACTGCTAAGTCCTGAATGATTCACTTGGACATGGACAAGGACAAACGTCAAGGTGACATTCGCTAGGGACTACATTTTGTCTCACGTTTCTTCAATTTTCTGTATCCCTTAAAATATTTTTCGAGGTTATCAAAATAGGTTTTATTCGTAAAAAAATTTCATCCTTGAGTTGAAAATACTTTCTGTGTGGTAAACATACGTTTTGTCTTTTGTTACGAAGTGACAAGAAAAACTCAGTCTTATTGGGGGTTCGCACTTCTTTCAGGTTGCCGTAATACCAACCACTCATCCATGCTTTGTAGCCAATAAGTTATTCCAATGTCTTTATAATAAGCATAGAGAGTAATGGGGCGTCTTCATCATTCTATTTATTGAGAATGATGCCGACTTGTTGGTTCGGTGACAATCTGGTATATAGCAGCAAGAGGCCGTTAGGTACATTAACGCACACGAGTCTTACTATGCATAACTAAGCCCATTTTTTCGTATGGTTTACACATAAGGAGTAATTTTTTGAAAGAAAATCCTTTGAAGTCGACTTCCTATTGAATAGAAATAAACTTGAGCCTGTTTTTCAAACACTAGTCATCTGGAATAAAACAAAATAAGAAGAAATATTTTATTCGTTCGAGGTCAATGTTAAATTGTAGATACAAACGCTTGTGCATAAAATTTTTACACACAATATGGATGGTGTAAGAAGCTAGGTTGTAATCCTAGCTAAATCATTGTTATGACAAATTAAGTAATTATTATAGTATTGGTGTTGTATACACTAATATAGAATAGCATAGTATAGCAACTACTATTGCTTATTATAGCAATATTTTCGATTTCATAATGATACTCAATCTGTTATCTTGCATAGGATAGAGCTGTAGTGGCAAATAGTAACAAAAATTTAGTGTGTATTTACCACTCTAGTAATGCGTTGTACATAATAGGTTTCACAGAACTGCAGTAGATCGTTTGCTAATAGTATTGTTGCAAACATTATAACATGCCTATGAGCACTACCCGACCATATATAGTGCCTTAACGAGAGCACAGCATTTAAAATTGGCAATAACATTAATAACAACAACATTTGTTGCCAATTTGTCTAGCATCATATTTGATTTTTGTGTTTTTATTTTTGTTATTGTGTTGAAATTTTAAATAAAATATAAACAAATTAAACAATTGCTATTAAAGGTAGCTGCTTTAATGGTTTTCATATGAAAAAAATGGGTTTTTTTTTTATAAAAAGTATCGTATTTAATTACGTCAGTTCTGTCTACGCCTAAAATATTTACCAATTACGTATGCATATACGTATGTATGAGTCTGGGTTTTATTTTGCGGTTGTCTACAAATTGTCTAATAAAGGAAAACCAATAATAAACCGCAAATTTATTTCATTACCTTCATCCCCCCTAGGTATGATGATTTGCAATATTGAATTCCGTTTTAAAAGTATCGCTTAATTTGTGTACAAACCATATACAAATTAAGGATAACGGTCGTATCACCACATACCAAATGCTAGCAATTCAAATTAATTTAAATTTTTTTATTTTTAAAAAGGATTTAAAGAAACATAAAATAAAATTAAAGAATTATTGAATAAAATTATTGACTGAAATCCGTTTGAAAACTATTTTTAAATCAGAGCACCCCAGTGTTTATGTTTTCTTTTTAGAAATTTATTGCCTCATAAATCATTTACAATAGAAATGACGGCCTAAATTTCAAAAGACAACATAATTAATTGGCTACAAAAGAAAATATGAAAATATTTCTGTTTAGGTATCTGCTGCTATTTGTTGTCTCTTAACACAATTATGTTTTATTTTAAAAACAAATTAATTATGTTTTACACAACATATCAATACACACGCACACAAACAGTGCGTTTTATAATATTTTTTTTTTTTTCGTCATAATCTTTTTCTTCAGAATCTTCACAGGCAGCAAGAAAATAAATCAGAAAAACATCTTCTCTTGCCCTTGTCCTATAAAACTTATATTGGATAAGAAAGCCTATTGAAATTGGTGGACCAGGGCTGCAAAGCCAAACTAAATTCTATTTTTGACAGAACAGAACCCTCGTTTAAAATACGACAAGAATCAGATCAGGTTACCGGTTTCCAATGTTTGAAATTGTTGTTTGGTATGAAGAGATCCCCAATTCCTAATTGAATCCAATATGATAGTCTCACTGTCTTAATCACATGTCATTATAAAAACACCAGTCGTCAGGATAATGTCTGTGAACATAAATTCGATTTTAATTAGCAAAGACAAAAACCACAAATTTTAACAGAGCAAATGTTAAAATTAACAGACTAGTGTTCCCGGTCAGACATCAAAATAATAGATTTTCTTTAAGAAACTTTATCATGGCAATTTTATTTACTCTCAGAGTTTTGGTCAATGTACAGCTGAGAGTAAGTAGAGGATGGCATATTCGGTACTGGCATCAATATGTAACAAACTGTAGACTCTACCCAGCCGCCGTAGTCTAGTAGGTAGTGTGTTGGCTTATTAGACGAAAGGACAGGGTATGAATCCCCGGTCAGAGACATCAAAAACAAAATATGAAAAAAATATTTCCTTGGCGACTTCCTCTCAGCAGATTTCTGGAAAAAACTCTCGAACAAATCTGTCATTCGGAGTCGACATTAAACTGTAGGTCCCGCCACTCATGTATAAAATTAACACACACAACATAAGTGATGTGAGAAACTAGTCTGTAATCCTGACTGAAGGATTGTAATGGCCAAGTATGTATGTATGAGTAGTGTTAAGTGTTTAACAGAAGATGGAAAATATGATCACGGCAGAAATCATCCAAATATACGATATCGGAGAATGGAGTATCAATTTCATTTCGTACTGAGTGGAACAGTTTCTCTAGTAATTTGTAAATTGTGCTGAAATTTGAAGAACTTAGACAAAAAAATTTATTTGTTTTAACAATGTTTGTGTAGGATGATCGATATTGTGGACTGTTGGACTTGCTCGGGTATCCCACTATATATCCATGACATCAAGGGTTGCAATATTTTTGGGCGCTATTTGGAACCAGAGTTATTAGCGACGAAACTAATATAGGCGACGAAGAAAATATCTTTCTCATCGATAAAAACCAAAAAATGCATGACTTCATACAAAAAAGTGCAAGTTATCAACCCAAAAAAATGTAAGTCATCGTTGAAAAAAAAATTTAAGTCATCGACCAAACAAAAACAAGTCATAAACCAAAAAAAAAAAAAACCAAGACAACAGTCAGAAAAATGCCAATCTTCGACCAAAACCTGCAAGACATTGGCCAAAAATTTAAGTCATAGACCGAAAAATGCATGTTATCCACACAAAAAATGGAAGGCACACAAAAAATGGAAGAAGACTGCATCAACAAGCGACAAATTTGCCTTTTTTTATAGAGAATACCTTTTGTTGTTCATTTGAAGAAAACAAGTAGCTTCGACGCCTAGATCTCTGGTTGCAAGTAATGCCTGATTGTAAGGAAACCTGTTTTGAAATCCTTGATCTCTTGGCTATCCGAGCTATTAGGTCTACTTAACTCAAAAGTCCATTTTTATTCAATTTACTTGCATTTTTTTTTTGTCTCATTAGAAGAAAACAATTTGCTCGATTCGGAAAGTCAGAAATTTCGGTAACGTACGTGGGCAATTTTTGCTTGATTATAGTCTTTGATTCTCCAATCAAAGAATCATATTTTCAATCTCATGGTTAAAGTCTGTACGTAAGCTTCAAGTCACACCGTTTTAAACATTTTACGATTTCCCATAAAAATTTGAACAGGAGCATACAAATGATTGTGAATCTATTAATATTAGAAGAAGAAACTTCTCCTCATTCAATTTAATTCCTTTCTAAGAATTTCGAATTCCTACAAATTTTATTTCTTTTATTTCATTCCGTTGCAATGGCTTTCATAACCATTATTATTCCTATAAAATATACAAGATATTGTTTTATTTGCTTTTGATGAAACAGAATAGGAAGAGGGAGTAAAAGAGAAGCAGATACTTTATTATAAGAGCTTTTTTCTGTACGTCATCTGCAGACTTTAACCAGGACTTAAATTGAAATGAAAATCCTTAAGATTTATATAAACCCAGGCATTGTTTTAAAATCATTCTGGTCTCTGCAAAATAAAGGCAATAAATTTTCTTTACAATTTATTATCACAACTTTTATGCACAACATACTTTCAAATACAGTTGGTATCGGTTAAATAGTAAAAGGTTTTATGCTGTCTTTAACAATTTCTTCATGTCGTATTTAAAATGAGATATCCACACATAACATACATAACATAATTGGCCATTACAAACCTTCAGTCAGGATTACGGCCTAGCTTCTCACACCACTTATGTTGTGTGTGCTAATTTTATACATGAGTGGCGGGACCTACAGTTTAAAGTCGACTCCGAACGACATATTTTTGATAAACTTTTCATGGCAATTTTATTTACTCTCAGAATTTTTGCCAGAAATCTGCTGAGAGGAAGTCGCCGAAGAAAAATTTTCTGACCGGGGATTCGAACCCTGGCCTTTCGTTTAATAAGCTAACACACTACCTACTAGACTACGGAGACTACATGAGATATCGAGACTTTAAAATTTGAAAATTGAGCCTAGAGGTGACGAACTTTGCTTATTGAGTTCTACTCTCATGCAATACATGTCATTGCCTGATTTATGTGTGATGTTCATTGTTAAAGTTATTTCCTTAGGGAGGCCAGATGTTAAGAATTTTTGTGGTGAGATTATTTTTTAGTAGAATTTGTTTATTTATGGTTCCTTTTGCTGCAATGAGGAGCATAAGACCCGAACGAAATTTTTCCAACCGATTTTTCTCAATGGTAGGTTCTTAATTTGATTTCTGTTGACAAGCGATGGTACTACGATGTATCCATGGTGCATACTAGCTTTAACGATATAAGCCGATTAATTTTTTAAGTTCAAAAAACATGATATTTTTCGTGTTTGTAGTCGAGGACTTTAAGTGCTAAGTGCACTATTGCAACCCAAGTCTGAAAAGCAAGTCAAAAAGACGTGCTAATGACGACATGTGAGTAAAATCAAAAAAATTGCAAAACCTGGTGACAAGTAATTATCGAAACTGCATTAGATTAATGGATGCCGAAGTCATCAAGTTATTTACCACAAGCCACAAGGAAGTTTCTTTCCTTTTTATGAACAGAAACGAATCAATCAATAATCAGGATCACATCAAAATCAAGCATCACTGACCATATTTGTCAGCCTTGGACGCTGATTGACTCTTCTAATATAAACATTTTTTGTTTTGTTATGATATGTTTAACTGTACAAAAATTTTTATATTCATTTTGATGTTAATTTCTACTCAGTCGTCCTCAGCTGCTTGCATAATTTTCAACAGTGAATATTGCACTTAAAGCTGGGCATAACATTAACAGACGATTTATTATTTTAGACCATCATCATTAATGGAGTATTAAGTGCATAAATAGCAACCATTTACAAGAGACAACAACATTTATGGTTAAAAACTGTATTTTGTTCTTATACCCACAGCAATAGACAAATTTTCTTATTTCGCCACTTAGAAATTCTTTTACAAAAAAAAAAAAAAAGAAAAAAAAAATACGAACAAAAAGTCAAACATCTTAATTCTTACTTCTTGTGAAATTTCATTTTCTCGGTGTTTACACTTAAAAACCCTAAAAAAAAAACATAGTCTTTGAACACCGTAAAAAACACACTTTTGACCACAAAATCATCAACCACACAGCAAATGATGCACGCAATACATAGTAAATAAGGCAAAAAACCAAAAAACCAAAAACAAAAAATAAATAAAGAACAGAACGATAAAGAAAATACCGAAATACCCATAATAAGTGTATGAATAAGTGTCTTCTAACTTAACTTTTCTGCTAAATATCGTATTGAAACAACATGCCTTTTATGAATACCACCATCATACACACAAAAATACAAACAACATGCTTAAAATATTGTTGTTGTGGTCAATTTTTTTTTTTTAAACATATTGCGGTCAATTACACTCATAAATCACTTTTATGTTAACAAATCTGGCTAAAAGTTGGCTATTTGGCCATTTGACTAGATTATTTGTTTGCTTGTTTGTTCAATTGTTTGCTGGGTAGCTTGTCTCGTGTTAGGTACTGTGCCAGCCTAGCCTGGCTGCTTAACTTTCCACTTATTTGTCTAGCTGACTGGTCGATAATTTTTTGTTTTTTTTTCTTTGTTTTTTGTTTCCTCTTTTTGTTTTTCGGTGACTGGCCTGTCATTTAGGACTGCCTTGTTATTTAAGATGACCTAACAAAAGATGGTTTATTGAACGGCTGGCTTTTAATATACACCACCAACATACATACACTTCCACTCATCCATTATCCATCTTTGTTGACAATGGTAGGAGAAGGTGTTGAAATTTGTTCGTTCGATTGGAGGTGTAAAATGATGTGTTAACAGCAATACATCAGTTTGTTCTCGTAAGGCTAAAGTCTTGGTTTTAATAGACAGAGGATATGTAAATGGGGGCATTGGCTGTATAGTATCCACACAGACAAGCATGTATCTTATAGAGACAATAGCTTTGTAATATTATAAAACATTGTTCTTCGTATCAGTAATAAGGAAATGACCCAATACTTCTTTAATATCCTTTAAAGATACAAGCCATATTGCTTATGTGTGGGTATGTAGTATGGCAACTGGTCTGAAGTAGACGTTTTTAAAACGCCTTATATTGTAACATACTTATACACATTGACAGTAAAATGCACCACAAACCATTATTCGTTTAAAAATATCGAATTAAATAAATAAATAAGGCAATAAAGTACGTCTTCCCCTCCCCCGTTTCGCTGCATCTCTGTACCTTTAACTCGCTGACAGTCTACTCCTCGGCATCTCTGCCCGTCAAAGGCTTAGATTATCCGCTCTTTTGTCCCTTTCTGCAACCTCGTTTCACTGTTCCTCTGATTCTTTGGTCTACTACAACTCTGCTTCTCTGCCCCTTTGGTACTTAGCACCTCTGATCCTGCGTTTCTCTATACCTCTACATATTTACCCTTGTGTACATCCACTTAGCTGCATCTATGACGTGATTTCAATTTGCAAAACACCTTTCGTACTTCGTATCTAGCCGGTAGGGAGAATTTTACATTCTAAAATAGTTTTCGTTACAGTATGGTAACCTTTGAAACCGGAGGTATGCACGATAAAACTGATTCTTTTATGCGAGCAAAAAAATAAGTGCTCCATAGAAATCGGGCAACATTTGATAACATTCGATAAAAAGCTTTCGGTGGCTTTCGGGTCTAGTGAGCTAGCTATTAAGGAAAGAGAAAGAGATCCCTGAAGGTCTGGTAACTCATGGGTTAGGAGAATTAGCCGACGAAGCTAGTTTTTTTTTTCGGTGACTTGAATTTTCTTGGGCGATGACTTACATTTTTTTTGCGTCAATGTCTTGGTCGATGACATGCATTATTTGTTCGATGACTTGCATTTTCTTGGTCGATGACATGCACTTTTTTGGTCTTGATCCAAAGTTATACAGTCCACATAACTTCGAAAACTGCAGCTTTTAAATTTGATCGAAAATTTACCCCGATTATGAAGGGTATTTAGCCTCTTTAATTTGACAATGCTGAAGGTTTGCGGTGAAAAATAATTGGTAATAGACAGGACTATGGTTTTCGTGTAGTTGTATTCAATATTTGGAAGATTTCACTAGCATAGGATAGAGTTGGCTTGGTTGGTCGCTTGGAAATAAATTTATCAGCATTTAAAGCACTTTGCTGCCTCTTTTCCATCTTAATCTCGAAGTGATTAATACCGAAAACGAATTAAAAATTTTAAATTTCAATTTGAAATATGACATCTTAAGTTCGCTTCTTTTTTCTTCTCTTTTCATGGATTACAGGCTAACGTTTCTTTTGCTATACTTGAACGACGAATGCCTCTCTCTTCTTGTATTGTTTTTGTTGTTTGTCATTGTATCTCATGGCTTATTACAAAGTTTATTGTCTGTAATATGATAACTGCTGTGGTGTGGCTGCTTAGATGACTGAATGAATGAATGAATAAATGAATGACTATTCTGGCGGGCGCTACAATGCTAGGGAACTGACAGACTAACTATCTGTATGACTAAATGTTGTTTTAGTGGTGGTCTGGCCTTAATTTTTTTTGTTTTTTTTTTTTTGGTTTGATTTGTATTATATTTCTGCGTGTGTTTCGTATTTTCCCTGTTGAATTGATTGTATTATTATGATTTTGATGTTGTTTTTGTTTTATTGCTTGAGGTTTTTATTCCAATTTAATTTTCATTTTTGGAAACTTGTTTAATTTTTTTGTCTTTTCTCTTCTTGTGTTTTGCCTTTAAAAGGTCTTCAGTGGCTTGGTTTGGTTTTTTTCGGTTTTCTTGTTGGATTTCTTTCTTTCTTTAATTCTACTGAGAGATTTCGCAATATTGCTTGTGAACATTGGGTTTGTTTGCGTTAAAACAAAAATGATTTATGATTTGAAAATTATGGCAAACTTCATTTCCATCATTTTATTGCCTTTTTTTTTTTTGTTTTGCCAGCAAAGATGCTTTGGCAGTTTTAAAAACGGCTTAAAATTTTATAAATTCCATTACAAAATTTACAGGCAGGCAGGCAGGCATTTAGGCAGGCAGGCATTTAGGCAGGCAGGCCTGTATGTATGTATATAAAGAGAGCAGACCGTGCGTCAAGATGTTGCAAAGCAACTACAATACGCTTTTTAAATTGTTCAACAGACCACAACAAATTTGTTTGCCTCATGTTGTAATTTAACATCATCAACATCATCATCATCATCATTATCATCATCATCTTCATCGCTTTACATACGTACGTACGTATCATTATTATTTAAAACATTGTAATCAGCATAATTATCGTCATCTTTAAAACAAAGCCAAAAGCAAGTCACTAATTTAACTTCCGCTACATGATGTTTTCATTTTTTATTATTTTTTTTCTTTTTCTCAAAAACTGTAACACAAAGTAGTCAGTCATCTTAAGCTTTTCAAATTACCAAC